>JADLZN010006523.1:0-220146 GCA_018155175.1 Sinocyclocheilus anophthalmus
TTTAAATGTCAAACAACCGTTTTGTTGGGACAAAAAAAAACATAGCGTTGTGTTTCTAAAGTTGGAATGCTTATAGTTTGTAGTAAAATCACATCTATAAGCTAAAACATTTTTTTCTTTCAAACTCTTTCAAACCTCGCCACAAACTGACAAAATCATCCTTAAGTTTGTTTAAACATTTAGCTGTAGCTGAGACCCTAATGGAATTATTTCAGGCAGTGTTGGGAAGGTTGCTACGGAAATGTAATAGGCTATAGATTACAAGTTACCCTATTTAAAACAGTTAATTGGTAGTGTAACTATTTCAATTACTTAAAAAAAAGTAATGTAACTGATTTTATTACTTTTCTAAATATGTAATATTTTCAACTGTTAATCTTTTGAAACATGTAAACCAACCAGGGTTAACATTACAGTAGGACTCAACACTGATTACTGTCAGACTTTCAAAATCATTCATCACTTGAATTAGGATTATAATAATTTAATTTAAACCACAACACCACAAAATCAGAATTGCTTTGAGATTGTTCTGAGAATAAATACACATTTAAAACCATAACAAGATAGTTTAATTGCTATGCTACGGTTTTAATCTGTCTTTGCATAGCTATGACAGTAAACGCTGGAATCTAACAATGCCTTGGAAAAAACTTTTAATCTTAAAAAATAAAGCATATACATTAAACCAAATAGGAAATAAAACAGTTATCGAATAAGCATGTGTCCTAAACTCCTGAAACATAGGTGTCTCATATTTTAGAGCTGTTAATATAATTATGAAAGATATCAATTAAATCTGTATATGTGTGTGTGTGTGAGTGTGTGTGTGAAGAAAAGTTAAGATGCAAAACCCGTTGTGTTTTTTAAAAAGAGGAAAAAAATTTTCCAATTAACATTTTCATAAGTTACTGTAATTTAATTACACATTTTTTTGTCAGTAACTGTAACTGATTACAATTATTTTTATTTTGTAATTAAATTATGTAATTTAACTACATGCAACTAGTTGCTCCCCAACACTGTTTATGCATTATTACAATAATAGATGGTGAAAGAGTTCATTAACCTCTTTAACGTTAAAAATGTGAACAATATCACTTAACACTAGTTTGGCAAACAAGTGTATGTTCATAAAACAAGCCAGACTCGATTTGAAGCATCGTAACAAGTACAGTCATAGCAGAAAATGTATTATAGCGCCGCAGTTTTTCTTAAGATAAAGACAGTTATTTGGTTACAAGAACACACGAATCCTAACGCTTCACAAGATAACATAACATAACACGCTTGCTCCAATACAACATACACATCAAGCCTGTTTTAGCACATGTATATCGTATTATTCTTGAATATAATTGTTTAGTCTAAATATGTTTTGACAATTCTTTTTGTTTTTGTTTATACAAAGGTGTTAAAATGAACGTGTGTAACTAATACCTCATTCAAATGTTGTAGACTTTCAGGTCAGGGAACTACAATACCCAGCATACACCTCAGACTTCAAACATGGCCACCGGGGGTCCATATCCCAAAATACACATACATGACAGCGCTCTAAATCGTTGGACTTCTGATTATATGCGCGCTCGGATACCCTATATAAAAAGACTCACATTTCCATGCTTTTTGTGAAGTATGTGCTCCATCCGTGTTGTGATGTTACAAACCACCTTTTTGTGATCTCTGTTAGTGATTCAAAGTCCAATTCATTTCCGCAAATCTAATCTTTTCAGTTCGGTTCAATGAACCGGCTCATCGTGTCCTTAAGTCATCTCGCAGTGATGTCAGTATGCATTTCTTTTCTAACAACTCAAGGGTCATTTTATATCAGCGAAACATTCAAATAAAGTAAACTGTGTGAACGCGTATCGTCTTTTGTTCATTTAACCTGATGATGTTTGTGGTCACAGTTTCATTCACTGATCCTTCATGTCGGATACGAGTCACGACTGACCAATATTGAGTAGCCTACACATAAACGTGGATATGTTCTACATGCTTAAAGTATAAGCCTGTAGAAAGAATAAACCAGGCTCTCATTGATTTAGCTTAACAACTTTAAAATATAATCTGCATGCACGATAAACCATACACTCTTAAAATCGATAGTACACAAAACATCTGTAAAAGGACTGATAACATATTAATGTGATGTTTGGTTCGTGTCTTACACAGCTGTGCATTACTAAACATTTTTATTAAGTTTTAATATAAAAGATAATAGTCTGTTAACAATTTAGATGCTTTTATTATGAAATCACACAAAGAACCGCTGAAGTAGGCTACGTACTGTTTGTTAACACGGAATTAATTGAAGTAATACTATGTGATAATTTAACTGCTTTATTTACAGTATGCTGAATATAAAACTGTAAACAAGTACATTAAAACATTTCAAGCTTGTTAAACAATCACTTACATTCCTCTTATGAAAACGCTTTCTAAAACATTTATCAAATACTATAAAACTCATATCCGTTAAGCGCTGTTTGCAAGTTCACATGTAAATTATCAACAAGTTCTCAATCTGTTCTAATGTACGCCAACATGTTCTTACAAACAGAAACATATTTATAACGAACTTGAAAATATGTCCAAAACATATAAATATCCGTCACACATTGTGCACTGATCTAATGCATTCTGCACACCTTAAAACAATTAATTCAATCAAGAACCTGACCAAAACCAGACAGACAAAAGCTCAATGTGTGACGGATATTTATATGTTTTGGACATATTTTCAAGTTCCTTATAAATATGTTTCTGTTTGTAAGAACATGTTGGCGTACATGAGAACAGATTGAGAACGTGTTGATAATGTACATGTGAACGTGCAAACAGCGCTTAATGGATATGAGTTTTATAGTATTTGATAAATGTTTTAAAAAGCGTTTTCATAAGAGGAATGTACGTGATTGTTTAACAAGCTTGAAATGTTTTAATGTACTTGTTTACAGTTTTATATTCAGCATACTGTAAATAAAGCAGTTAAATTATCACATAGTATTACTTCAATTAATTCCGTCTTAAACAGTACGTAGCCTACTTCAGCGGTTCTTTGTGTGATTTCATAATAAAAACATCTAAATTGTAAACAAACTATTATATTTTATATTAAAACTTAATAAAAAATGTTTAGTAACACACAGTTGTGTAAGACACGAACCAAAACATCACATTAATATGTTATCAGTCCTTTTACAGATGTTTTGTGTACTATCGATTTTAAGAGTGTATGGTTTATCGTGCATGCAGATTATATTTTAAAGTTGTTAAGCTAAATCAATGAGAGCCTGGTTTATTCTTTCTACAGGCTTATACTTTAAGCATGTAGAACATATCCACGTTTATGTGTAGGCTACTCAATATTGGTCAGTCGTGACTCGTATCCGACATGAAGGATCAGTGAATGAAACCGTGACCACAAACATCATCAGGTTAAATGAACAAAAGACGATACGCGTTCACACAGTTTACTTTATTTGAATGTTTCGCTGTTATAAAATGACCCCTGAGTTGTTAGAAAAGAAATGCATACTGACATCACTGCGAGATGACTTAAGGACAATATGAACCGGTTCATTGAACCGAACTGAAAAGATTAGATTTGCGGAAATGAATTGGACTTTGAATCACTAACAGAGATCACAAAAAGGTGGTTTGTAACATCAAAACACGGAAGGAGCGCATACTTCACAAAAAGCATGGAAATGTGAGTCTTTTTATATAGGGTATCCGAGCGCGCATATAATCAGAAGTCCAACGATTTAGAGCGCTGTCATGTATGTGTATTTTGGGATATAGACCCCCGGTGGCCATGTTTGAAGTCTGAGGTGTATGCTGGGTATTGTAGTTCCCTGACCTGAAAGTCTACAACATTTGAATGAGGTATTAGTTACACACGTTCATTTTAACACCTTTGTATAAACAAAAACAAAAAGAATTGTCAAAACATATTTAGACTAAACAATTATATTCAAGAATAATACGATATACATATGCTAAAACAGGCTTGACGTGCATGTTGTAATGGAGCAAGCGTGTTATGTTATGTTATCTTGTGAAGCGTTAGGATTCGTGTGTTCTTGTAACCAAATAACTGTCTTTATCTTAAGAAAAACTGCGGCGCTATAATACATTTTCTGCTATGACTGTACTTGTTACGATGCTTCAAATCGAGTCTGGCTTGTTTTATGAACATACACTTGTTTGCCAAACTAGTGTTAAGTGATATTGTTCACATTTTTAACGTTAAAGAGATTAATGAACTCTTTCACCATCTATTATTGTAATAATGCATAAACAGTGGTGGGGGAGCCTCACTCGGTGCATGTAGTAACTACCTATTTAATTACAAAAAAATGTAATTGTAATCAGTTACAGTTATTGAGAAAAAAATGTGTAATTAAATTACAGTTACTTATGAAAATTTTAAAGATTACAAAGGGGTTACATTTGAATATTTTCACACACACACACACACAAAAACACAAACAAACAGATTAATCGTTGATATCTTCATAAATTATATTAACAGCTCAAAAATGTGAGGACACCTAGGGTCATGGGAGTTTGAGGCAGATGCTTTTTCGATAACTGTTTTATTTCCTATTTGAGTGATGTATATATTTTTTTTTTTACCTTTAACTGTTTTTTCCAATCCGTTGTTAGATGCCAGTGTTTTCCTGGCATAGCTATGCAAAGACAGATTTTAAAACAGTATCATAGCTATTAAACTATCTTGTTATGGTTTTAAATGTGTATTTAATCTCAGAACAATCTCAAAGCAATCCTGATTTTGTGGTGTTGTGCTTTAAAATTAAATTATTATAAACTTAATTCAAGTGATGAAGGATTTTAAAAGTCTGACAGTAATCAGTTGAGTACTACTGTAAGGTTAACCCATGGTTTACATGTTTTAAAAATGATTAACAGTTAAAAACATTAGAAATTTAGAAAGTAACAAATCGTCATTACGTTTTTCAGAATGACTAGTTACAGTACTTATATTTTAAATAGGGTAATTTGTAATCTATAGCCTATTACATTTCTGTAGCAACCTTCCCAACACTGTGCGTAAAATAGATCCATCAGGGTCTCAGCTAAAGCTAAATGTTTAAACAAACTTAAGGATGATTTTGTCAGTTTGTGGCGAGGTTTGAAAGAGTTTGAAAGAAAAAATGTTTTAGCTTATAGATGTGATTTTACTACAAACTATAAGCATTCTAACTTTAGAAACACAACGCTATGTTTTTTTGTCCCAACAAAACGGTTGTTTGACATTTAAAAGTCAAAAGAAAATTTGTCGCGTTTTGATGAGAAAGTCAGATATGGTATATCAATTAAGTCTTTTTTTTTATTGATTAATATGATAGAATCATGCTGAATTTACAAGGTTATGTATTTATACAATAATGTTTTATGTAATCACTGGTTACTGTATACATATTCAAGGGAAATGCATAACCTCAGTTGTTTAATCAATCTAAAGTTTTTAGTATGTCATTATAATATCTTAAAAGTAAAGTCTTCCATACATTCTATCTTCATTTGTTTCAGGACTCTGTTACACAAAATCCAACTGATTATGACCGTGAATCATATATGAAAGCTAAAAAAAGATTACTTTTTAAACAATTTTTAACAGTAATACTGAACTTTACACATACTTAACATCTTAACACATATGTATCAGTAAGATATTAATGTAATCACAAGCCATCAGACACATCAGCTTGGGGTGATGAGATGGACTTATCGAATATTGGATTGTTTCTTATATCAATAAATTGATCAAATCTTAGTAAAATAAAACATTATAGTACTATAGTGGAAAATAAATATGTTGCATTTAAACAGCATGTTAATAACACCCTTTTAAAGTAAAGTGAGAAAGAAAGTCTAATCTATTGTAAAGGTTCTGTGAGATATTTGTAGCATCTTGTATAAGAAACAATTTTTGTTGCAAACAACCTTGTCAACTAATTTTCAGTCTATTATAGCTAATATATTAATAAAAATCTATGTAAACGTATTGCATTCATCAGAGGATATTTGACTGCTTCTAATCCTTGCTTTAGCACATCATGTTTTTAGGTTTGAAAGTTCTAAAAATCTCCAAAACTTAGCTTATTTGTTCAAACAAAAGTTATATCATTGTTTAATCATACCGCTTTTCATCATCTTGTAGAGATACCCTGTGTGATTCTAAAAGTTTTTATTTGTAAAAGGCCTGTATGAGACTTCGTACACGTCTAAATGTTTAACTGTAGGGATGTTTGTGTGCATGTGTGTGTTTGTGTTTTGCTTGTATGTTTGTGTTTGTGTTGAGTGTTTGTGTTTTGCGTGTATGTTTGTTTAAAACATAAATCTCCCTATTTATTTCACTTTTGTTGTTATTGTCTTTTTTCTATCTATCTAAGTGTATCCTGAAACTCTGTGAAATCACATTCACCAGCTATACATTAGGCTATTAACATTCCTGTTTTTCTTACCTAACCAGATGTTTGTCGTTAAAAAGGGTCAGTAGGTTTCACACCCTTTGACCAGTTACTGAACTTTTCACTAAACTTTTGACACTTGCAGGTGCAGGTCGTAATAGATACAACGGAGATCCTTTGATCAGTGAACTGATTACTTGACACAACAACAAAGTTCACAAGGCCAGATCCCTCAAAAACTCATTAGTTTGCAAATGAGTTGCGATCCCAGAAACGGTCTTAGATGTTTCACAAACTTTTGAAATACATTACGCTGATATGGACGTTTCAGTAATCACACAAACCCCAGACACCCGTCGCCAGTCTCGTTTCGATACACTGCGTGATACGAAATATTTACATTTCATACCGGGTTGTAAAAATCTTAGACGTTTAATTACGTATGTCTGTTTTAATTGATAAATAACACGCCACAAGTGTTACAGACGGAAAATCAAAGAGTCTCCCCCGAAACACCCCAGTTAGATATTTGCGCGAGCATTCGTGTGTGTTTTAACTGTCATACCCCCACCGTAAGTTAAATTTGACAAAACCAAAGAGTAAATAAAGGATTTACTAAATTAAGTGTGAATAACTAAACTAAAATAAAATAAAATAAAACAAACAAACAACATTTGTCCTCTGGCTTAGAGGTTATGTTTAGAAGAAAACTGACTATCCTAATTATTAAAAGTGAACAAAAATAAAATCGTCGCGGGTTAGCACGCCGTACAGTTAAATTCGACAAAAAAACCAAAGAGTAAATAAAGTATTACTCAAATATAAGGGGATAACTAAACTAAAAAAGTAACAAAAAACAAACAACATTTTACTATGGCTTAGAGGTGTTGTTTATAAGTAAAAACTTTTTAAAGTTAAATAAATGATGGTCAATGCATTAAAAAAGTCGAAATGTTTTACACTAAGAAAAATTATATTCGATTTATTAGCCATTAGAAACCAACTACTTGGTTAAAATTTGGTAACATAAATTTACCTCTTATCTTTGTGGACTCCGGTGTTAGGGATGGTTAGTGAGGGGGTAGGTTGCGGCCTGAGAGTTGGTGCGCTCTGAGCTCATTCAGCGTGTGCCAGCCGCGTGGGAGGATGAATGACGGCAAAACATCGAGATGAGAGGAAGGTCGTTTTTCTTTGTTTAACTGTGGAAACTCTAAATAGTTTTAATGTAATGGTAGAGTGCAACATAGATTTTGCCAAGTATCTTATTGTTTAACGGTCTGATATTTTTTGTTTTGTTTTTGTTTTAGATCACGGTGAGATGTCATCATTTTTTCTTTTCTTTTCTAACAGGTAACAAACTCTCAAACTTTTAAAAACGTAACTGCCGTATTGTTTAACGAACGTATCTGATATATATATAATGTGTGTGTATATATATATTATATTTTATTTTTTTTTTTTTTTTTTTTGATCACGGTGAGAGTCAGGCAATTTTTTAATTTTATTTTCTAACCGGTAACAAACTTTTAAACTGTAATGTTACAAGATTTTGACTGCACGTACTTTTTAACAAACTATCTGGAAGGATACTTTTTGTTTCAGATCATGGTGACAAGTCACCATTTTTATTTCATTTTCTAACCGGTAACAAACTCTAAATAATTTTTAAATTGTAACAGAAAAACTGCCGTATTGTTTAACGAACTATCCGATACTCTTTTTTGTTTAGATAGATGGATAGCGGCCTAGTTTTCATTTTATTTTCTAACTTGCAACAAAACTCTAACTAGTTTTAAATTAACAACACTTAAATATCCGTCTTAACCCCCTGGTTTTTACTCTTTTCTGGAAACACAGACATTACATTGCTTATATATTTTTTATATAGTTTGATGTTTTTCTTGAAATGTATGTGTGTGAAAACTTTAATAAAAACTTCCCTTATCCCAGTTTAATAAGCATATCACGTTTCACAATTTAAAGTTTAAAGCACATAGTTAAAAACAATTAACCCACACAAAAAACACTTTCCCAAACAATCATAAATTCCATGGGTTCATTGGGGTGGATAAACAGATGGCCGGGTTAGATGGGTGGGGTGTACAGAAACAGGTGTCCATTTATGATAGGAGGAGGGGGGGGTTTATGCGGGGCAATAAATCAAACTTTTGACACATGAGTAGGCATATACTCTCTCTTATTTTTGTTTTTAACATAAAAACGTAAATACTATATTTGAAAGAATTAAAAAATGACACAAAATAGTCTAAAGTGAAAATAAAACCGCCAGTTAGGTGGACAGCAGGATGATGTTACTATGAGTGCGTCATTGCGATTAAAGCCAATTCATAAAACGGCTGATTCATTCAGGAAGCATTTGACTGTGTTAATGAGTGACTCACTGAATCATTTATTCAACAGATTCATTCAAAAAGCCGATTCATTCAATAAGTAAACACCATCCATTGCTCAGAGACACAAAACAGTGCTGTGATCTTTGTTTGGAAATATTTTCGTTAGCAAAATTGAGCAAAAACAAGCAATAGTACCTCTAAAGTGTAAGTCACTTATTGAACTTGTATAAAATTATTATTAAATGTGTCCATTCTGAAGTCTGCAGAAAAACGGTACTCTTTGTGTGATATAGATTAGGTTAACTATATTAAAGGGAAGTTCACCCAAAAACTGAAAATTGATGTGTATTGCTTCCACCAGGGCATCAAGAATTGCCTAGGTGACTTTTTTACTTTAAGGTAGAACACATTTGATGCATTTTTAACTCCAAACGTACTCGACACTGCAGCGTCCGTGTAGGCAGTTGTTGCATAAGACTAATAATGCATGGCAATGGTACAAAATCTATGAGAGTAAAAAAAACATGCAAAGACAAATCCAAATTAAACCCTGTGGCCCGTGACGACACATTGATGTCCTAAGACTACGAAACTAGTTTGTTATTTATATCATTTTTTACCTCTAATAAACCACTATGTCCAACTTCCTTGAGCGCACGCACGGCATCCGATGCGTGAGGTGAGAACGCGCTCTGGCGTAGTTTACGCTTAATGTGGATGTGTTGATATCCAGCCGTAAGCGCAATCAATCATACTGTTCCCAGGGAGCAGGCTAGAAGTGGGAAGTAGTGGAAAAGTCACCCACTCCCAATGATGTTCGCGCGTGTGAGAGAACGTAATCTTAGTGTTTTAGTCAGTTTGAAAAATAGAATTAACGCAAGGAAGTACATTTTGAGTAGGCCATTGTACCTACAATGATGTGCATGTGTAACAAGCGGTGCATGTATACGACGATGGAGATCACTGATCGGCGCTTGCGGTAAATACCCCAGGCGCGGACAACCACTCACGCACGGATGCCGGCGCGGTGCTCACAAGCACGCTGGCACATAGTGTGATTAGAGGTCAAAAATAATAATACTGGGGTATATTGGCACAAACCGATCGTTCGTGTCTTAGGACATCAGTGTGTCGTCACGAGCCGCAGGGTTTAATTTGGATTTGTCTGTGCATGTTTTTTTTTACTCTCATCGATTTTGTTACCATGCATTGTACGACTGAAGACTGCAACAGGTTGGAGTAAAAAATCATCAATGAGTTTACTGACAGAAACAAAGTCACGCCTACATCTGGATGCACCAATGGGGGTACAAGCAGACTAAACATCAAATTTCATTTTTGGTGTGAACTATCCTTTATTTGCATCCATATAAAATGCATACAGAAGCATTTTTGCCATCTACTATTTAGAATGCCTGGAATTTTGAGTTAGACTAATAAATCAACGTGCGTGCATTCTGTGTGTGATTTGGTGATATAGCCTACTTGATCATGTCAGATCGCACATTATTACAACAACACTTTCTGTATTATCGTAGAAGATATACTGTATATTGCACACCCCAGCCTCGACTTTAGTGGAAAAGGAATCATCCGCGGTTGTGCGCGCACTTGTTTGCACATGAGCAAAAGTTTTTTTAGGAGTTTAACTTGCAAACGCCAGACCACTGATTCGTCAAACCTGCTCTCCTGCAGTCCGTGTTCTTCTGACTTATGACTATTTGTAGTAAGTAACGAATTTTTTTTATGCTCGGGGAAATGTATCATAATAAAAGTATACATTTTAATTAGGAAATGTGGTGGAGTAAAAGTTGGCTGAAATATAAAAACTCAAGTAAAGTACAGATACTCCCAAAAAATACTTAAGTACTGTAACGAATTATTATTACTTCGTTACATCACACCACTGCAGTGACACTGAAGACTGGAGTAATGGCTGCTGAATATTCAGCTTTGCCATCACAATAAAATATATTTTTAAGTATATTAAAATAGAAAACAGTAATTTAATATTGTAATATTAAACTATTTTACTGATCTTACTGCCTTGGTGAACATAAAAGACATTATTATGTTTGTTATTATTGCTTATCTCATCTCTTGTGCATCTAGGCCTTGTTACCCACTGACACAACTTACCCCACACACCCCCACATTTCAGTTACAAAAACATTATTCTTTTAAATGAATAATAGAAATGTACAGTACATACAATTCAAGCACAAGTAGAGCTTAATTTAAAACCTATTTGTGATTTTGTGCTTCATAAGGCATGTCACAGCACAATCCTGCTTAATGCAAAACCACACAATGCAGGACAAAGGATCTGCAATCAACCACTATTATCCAACATCAGTGCACTGTAATGACTCTCAAACAATGGTAGAAACAGTTAGGGGTTCGTTTCAAGTGTACACACACTCACACACATGAGCACTCTCTAATGGACGCCAATTGCAGCAGATCTGAACTGCTCTGCTCATCTAATGGTGGGTATGTGCTTTGATTAGCAGTGTGGCACAAACTGAAAATCCTGCACAGCGAATGACCAACAACAGACCCATTTAGGATGACATATTGGTCTAGGCTGTCCAAGACTTGGCTCACAGAGATGAATTGTGGTGGGTAGATATTTTTATGTGTCTTCCGCTGTTCAGAGTTTGTTTCCTGTATTTATAGGGTATGAGCAGTACCATTCTCAGCGGTGGTTTGTGGATTTGGTGTGCGGTGGCTCTCTGTGTCATTTGAGTGATTTGCAGTGAGATTTGTAGTGATAGCCATCAGATCAGTTCAGCCTCCCCCTGCAGATTATGGGCCGCTATAACTGGCGATTATGATGGCAGGTTGCTGTTGGGGAGAGATAAGAGATTACACATGAGGCACAAAACTTGATAAAAGATTCTGTGTGTGTGTGTGTGTATGAGTGCCAGTGATTCACGTCTTATTCTCCATCAAACCTGCAGGGTCTGACTAAAGACCAACTACACGATCAGTCGCAGAACAACCTCTTAGGACTTGTATTCTGTGGTTTTACTACTACACAATATTTCAGCTGCATGTGAGATCTAAGCAGTAGACTCAAAATCAACAGAGATTTTTATGAATTAGAGCCTTGTGACTGTCTTGAGTCAAATCTGAGTCACAGTTTTGAGAACTTCAATTGGAAAATGTTTTTAAACCTGTGAATTGACTTAGCAAGAGTGCTAACTACTCTGAAATGCAAAAAGTTGATTTTTGCTGCAAAAAAAAGATTTAAAAGCCTACAAATGAATTAGCAGTTAACTTCATTTATAAAATATATTAAATATTGTTAGCGGAGAACTGCATTAGGACAGGTTCACACAAAACATTTTTTTCAGTTAAAAACCACAGACACAGGCATAAAGTCATAAAGACACACTTTTTAAAAGTTGAACTTCTTTTAACTTGAGCTCTGTGTTTTTAGAATGCTGTGTCATGCGCAAGATTCTGCAAAAGTTTTGAGACTAGAGCACAATGCTTAAATACATTAGTCTAATTCATGTTTACTTAGGAAAAACAATGCAAAAGCAGTGCAGTGGAATGCAAAAACATGTTATGTGTGAATGGCCCCTAGAATGTTAAATAGCCAGCTATATTTGATGTATTATCATTTTATAAAGCAAATGTTACAGTTACATTAATCCACAAATTTAAAACAGACTAGTTGCAGTATATAGCAAATGACTCCAAACAAAGTTTTTCTCAGTTAAAAAAATAATTTCAAACTTTATTGTAATGTTTTACACAATTGTAAAGGTAAAATGGTAATTAGATCCTACAATATTCTAAGAAATATTATATTCTTGCATATAGTGTAATCCTATTCCTCTTGTATTTTATATTTATGACCTTTTTATTGTTATTTTATTGTACTCTGGCACTGGTTATTAATTCTTATTTTTCTTTCCTTTGAATGAATATTTCTCATTGTTCTATTATACTTATATATGGCAAGTTTATAGCATTAATTCCTCTTGTTGAAAATTGTATCTTTGTCCATGCATTGACAGTCAATGTGGTTCCAGAGATGAAAGAATGTAATGCAGGTTTGGAATGAGATAAGGGTGATTGATAAAAGTGATACTGGTGTGTTCCATCCCATAGTCAGTATAGTCATGTGACCAGCAAAAAGCTATAGTATAAATTGCATGAGATAATGGGTTAGCTTTGTAGTCAGATATGACAAATACATTTCTGCTTTATCCATGTTGTATTTTTCGGCCCAGTAGCATAGGTTAAGACTTTAAGTTTGTAAACAATGACCTGGATCCATGTCTGATGATCAGTTGTCCCTTGAGCCCCACACAGGAAGTATCTCTCATACATACAGGTGCATCATTAGAGTAGAAACGATTGCAGAGCAGTGGAGGACAGTGTCACCTTTCCAGCAAACATATTATTTTACCTCAGGCGGAAAGTTGCCCAGCAGACAGACTACCTGCCAGGCCCCCTGGGGAGCCCACTGTCCTTGTCTCCACTCTCTCTTTCTTCCCTGTCTTCTTGCCTAACCTCCTGAGTGAGACTCGCATTAGCTGACATTTCCAGCAGCTCTGAGCCGAGGCTGCTCCCTGCCACAGAAGAGCAGATTTATCACACCCAAATGTGCGCCACCTGTCTGCCTCCCTCCCCCGTGCCACCTCACCACTGTCACCATTACGGCACGTCGCTCAGCGGGAAGCGGTAAAACCCTCTCCATCTCTCTTATCATAAACAGCCAATGTGTCATTTTTATTAAGGCTGAGACATGAGACTGGCTTACAGATCATACTGCCTTGGCAGATTTCATGCTTGGCATATGCGCAAACACCGCAAAGTCAAAATGAAACCTGACATCTCAGAAGGTATCATTTTAAATCTATTACTTGAACAGATTTGAGACTAAAGAGCTTTGCCGCGTGTAATATCATGCCATGAAGGTGGCCGTACATGTAATAAAAAGCAAAGTGCGATATTAAACACTCACGTCTGCCTTGCATTAATAAAAGCAGGTTGGAATAAGTAATTGAATTTGCTTCGACGTCCCCAGCACTCGACAGCGAATCCCTTAGGTGTGAAAACCTTCATACTTTCTTGTGGTTTTCTCGTATTGCACCTGCGTAAACCCCCGGCTCAAGGTTTCTACCGCCATTGATTCATATTTGAGATATAAGAGAGGGTGATGCCTTCGAAGCAGCTTCCGTTCGAGCGCAGGTTAGGAGCGTGTGCACACAGGGAGACAGATGGCCTGGCACTCAAACAAAAAGGTCACGGAGGCAACAGTGTCCATGCTGGCTGTGCACATTCATTAGGAGGGCAAGAGAGCTGCGGGAACCTCCCGAGCACAAATTAATCAGCTCTGCATGGGATATATGGGGCCTTTAATCCATCACACTCTGCATTCCAATGATATATTAAGGTTATTAATAAAGACAAATTTGGATTGCGTTTCAAACCGTCATATATGCACCCGTGAGTAATGTGCCACAATTGGGAGCTATTTATAAGTTAGTGAAAACTGAGATATGTGGGAAAAGATGTAATATTCACATTACTTCAAGAGTAAGTGCTAGCTATGTGAACATGTTCTGAAGCATTGCTAAAGAGTTGTGTTGGGGCTGACAAATGAATAAAAATTCAAATGTACAGTGGTGTGAAAAAGTGTTGGCCCCCTTCCTGATTTCTTTTTTTTTTTTGCATGTTTGTCACACTTTAATGTTTCAGATCATCAAACTAATTTAAATATTAGTAAAAGATAACACAAGTGAACACAACATGCAGTTTTTAAATGAAGGTTTTTTATTATTAAGGGAAAACAAAATCCAAAATTACATGGCCCTGTGTGAAAAAGTGTTTTCCCCCTAAATCTAATAACTGGTTGTGTCTCGCTTTGCAGCAACAACTGCAATCAATTGTTTGCGATAACTGGCAATGAGTCTGTTACAGCACTGTGGATGAATTTTGGTCCACTCATCTATGCACAATTGTTGTAATTCAGCCACACTGGAGAATTTTCAAACATGAACCGCCTTTTTAAGGTCATGCCACAGCATCTCAATAGGATTCAGGTCAGGACTTTGACTAGGCCACTCCAAAATCTTAATTTTGTTTTTCTTGAGCCATTCAGAGGTGGACTTGTTGGTGTGTTTTGGATTATTGTCCTGCTGCATAATCCAAGTGCTCTTGGGCTTGAGGTCACAAACTGATGGTCGGACATTCTCCTTCAGGATTTTTTTTGGTAAACAGCAGAATTCATGTTTCCATTTATCACAGCGAGTCTTCCAGGTCCTGAAGCAGCAAAACGGCCCCAGACCATCACACTACCACCACCATATTTTATTGTTGGTATGATGTTCTTTTTCTGAAATGCAGTTTTTTACGCCAGACGTAATGGGACACACGCCTTCCAAAAAGTTTAACTTTTGTCTCGTCAGTCCATAGAGTATTTTCCCAAAAGTCTTGGGGTTCATCAAGATGTTTTCTGGCAAAACTGTGACGAGCCTTTATGTTCTTTTTGCTCAGCATCGGTTTTCGTCTTGGAACTCTGCCATAAAAACTGTTTTTGCCCAGTCTCTTTCTTATCGTTGAATCATGAACACTGACCTTAATAGAGGCAAGTGAGGCCTGCAGTTCTTTGGATGTTGTTGGTGGGTCTTTCGACCTCTTGATGAGTTCTCGCTGGCTCTTGGTAATTTTGATACATTGGGTCATATTTTCACTGATTTTCTTACAGTGTACAGACAAAAACAGCTAAAACATCCCTCAAAATGTCTTCTAACAGAGAAAAAAGGTTTTGACAGTGACATGAGTGTGAGTAAATGATGAAAGAAGTGTAATTTTTTGTGTGAACAATTCATTTATTATCTTGTTGAACTATCCCTTTAATACCACAGAAATAAGTGCGCCCTGATTCATTTTCTCTGTCATTTCGGGCTGAGTGTATTTTAAACCTCCACTCGAGAACAGAGTGCATTCTAGCAAAACTTTCCAGTGCATCATTGTAATGTACCCCTCCTCTCTGTAAATAGCTTGCTTTAGACGGATTATTACGAGTGTTTAATGCCACGTGAATGGAGAGTTTAAAAAAACAGAGAAAAGCGAGCCAGATGAAATGGTCCGGTGCATGAATTGGCAGCCATCCACGTTGTAAGTGTAAATATAAACAGCATTAAACTAGGGTTGCAAATATTGAGTCCCTTGATACTAATGAGAGTGCTTTGCAGAGAGTGGGCAAGGATTACTGAGAGGCCTTTCACTGGTCCGCTCACTAAATGCCATGTATTGTAACGGGAGTCTTGTTTTCATACTGAATGCTTACACAGTTCGCCGCCCCTCCAGCTGCCTTTCATTCGCAAGATGCAAGCAGATTTCTGCTGAAACTGGATCTCTTTGCAGGAGCATCTCAGTGCGTTATTTTTCCTGTCATTTAGGAGCAAGGCCAGCCTCCTGTGGAGAGGGGTCCTGCACTCACACACTCAGGCCTGTTATTTCGGTCTGTTGCGGTCTGTTCTAATGACCCCACCCACTCAATCTCGCGCTCGGGAGGGCAGCACGACCGTAAATGTGTTGATGTGAAATCATCATAGCGTGTCAGCATGTGGGCTGTGGTTCTGTCCTGAGTTTATTTTTTTGCATGTTTGGTCAAACTTTAATGTTTCAGATCATCAAACAGATTTAAATATTAGTAAAAGATAACACAAGTAAACACAACATGCAGTTTTTTTAAATGAAGGTTTTTATTATTAAGGAAAACAAAATCCAAAACTACATGGCCCTGTGTGAAAAAGTGTTTGCCCCTAAACCTAATAACTAGTTGGGCCACCCTTAGCAGCAACAACTGCAATCAAGCGTTTGCGATAAACTTGCAATGAGTCTGTTACAGCGCTGTGGAGGAATTTTGGTCCACTCATGTATGCAGAATTGTTGTAATTCAGCCAAATTGGAGGGTTTGAGCATGAACCGCCTTTTTAAGGTCATGCCCCAGCATCTCAATAGGATTCAGGTCAGACTTTGACTAGGCCACTCCAAAGTCTTCATTTTGTTTTTCTTCAGCCATTCCGAGGTGGACTTTGCTGGTGTGTTTGGATCATTGTCCTGCTGCAGAACTCAAGTTTGCTTCAGCTTGAGGTCACGGAACAGATGGCCAGACATTCTCCTTCAGAATTTTTTGGTAAACAGCAGAATTCATTTTTCCATTTATCACAGCAAGTCTTCCAGGTCCTGAAGCAACAAACAGCCCCAGACCATCACACTACCACCACCATATTTTACTGTTGGTATGATGTTCTTTTTCTGAAATGCAGTGTTACTTTTACGCCAGAATTAATGGGACACACACCTTCCAAAAGTTAAACTTTTGTCTCGTCAGTCCACAGAGAATTTTCCCAAAAGTCATCAAGATGTTTTCTGGCAAATCTGAGACGAGCCTTTATGTTCTTTTTGTTCTTTTTGCTCAGCAGCGGTTTCGTCTTGGAACTCTGCCATGCAGACCATTTTTGCCCAGTCTCTTTCTTATGGTGGAGTCATTAACACTGACCTTAACTGAGGCAAGTGATGCCTGCAGTTCTTTAGATGTTGTTCTGGTTTTTTTTATGACCTCCTGGATGAGTCGTTGTTGCTCTCTTGGAGTAATTTTGGTAGGTTGGCCACTCCTGGGAAGGTTCACCACTTTTCCAAGTTTTCTCCATTTGTGGATAATAGCTCTGACTGTGGTTCGCTGGATTCCCAAAGCTTTAGAAATGGCTTTATATCCTTTTCCAGACTGATAGATCTCAATAACTTTTTCTCATTGGTTTCTGAATTTCTTTGGATCTCGGCATGATGTCTAGCTTTTGAGGATCTTTTGGTCTACTTCACTTTGTCAGGCAGGTCCTATTTAAGAGATTTCTTTATTGCGAACAGGTGTGGCAGTAATCAGGCCTGGGTGTGGCTAGAGAAATTGAAGTCAGGTGTGATAAACCACAGTTTTAACTGGGGGGCAAACACTTCTTCACACAGGGCCATGTAGTTTTGGATTTTGTTTTCTCTTAATAATAAAAACCTTAATTTAAAAACTGCATGTTGTGTTCATTTGTGTTATCTTTGACTAATATTTAAATTAGTTTGATGATCTGAAACATTCAAGTGTGACAAACATGCAAAAAAATAAGAACTCAGGAAGGGGGCCAACACTTTTTCACACCACTGTACATGATATGCTGATTAATCAAAGTAATTGCAATTACTGTCAATTAATGAAAAGAAATATGTCAGTATTTATTTATTTATTTATTATATGCATGTGCGTATTTAATATGACATATATTGTTGATATTATACAAGTTTTATTATTAAATATTAAAATTATTATTTTTAGACATTAACTCTAAGCAAGACTAATAAATGTGTTAAAATGATTCTATTTCAAGTGATTTATTGCATTAACTAATGATTAATAAAGTGCCTATTGAAAAGTGATATTGATTTAAAAGTCAGTATATTATTTTTCACATTTCAATAATTACAGAACCTTTTTTAATTCTTTATTTATAACACATTTTAAAAGAGAACTATTTACAACAAAGCACAAGATCTGCTCAGAGTATATATATGATAAGGAGATTAAAAAAGAGAAAATAAATAAAAAATAAATACATTGATAAAATTACATAAAGAATAGAAGTTATATGACAGAAAAGATCAAACTCATGACCCAAACAAAATACAGATGAGTACATGTATAAATTAAGATCTCAAAAGATCCAATAAACTCACAACAAGGTCCGACCAAAATTGTACTGTCCTTCCGGTGGTGCCATGCACTATAGCCATGGTGCACTCAAGAAGAGCAATAAGATAGGACAGGTAGGACATCTAATTACAGAACCTTTTTCTAAATTGTTGCAAAGTGACGCTCCCTTAGTAGTCAGTTTATTGTTGTTTTATTTCCATATCTTTAAACATAAGCCTATCACTGGCTTACAGTACAAAATACATTCCATTATGCATTTTGTCAATCTGTCAGAGGATTAATTTATAGACCAGTTTTTTATTAAATATTTGGTCTATGAACATGTCACTGGCTGTTGCATCACGTCTTGCTGCTTTTTTTTGGCTCTTCACACCATAAACTATACATATTCAAGACATTCTGTCAATTTAAAATCATTTTTCAAGATTATGTTTCATTCCGTTGCACTCCGTCCAGCTGTTTTTGAATGAGAAAACACATCCAACTGACAATTGACAGCCCTAATTTGTATATCATTTGCATATTACACATCACTACACATTATTAATTGTGTGGTTGTATATAATTTTTTTCCATATGAATGTGAAATTTCATTAAAAAAAAGACCTCGACACAAAACTAGGTTGTAAGCCTAGAAGAGCAAAAAAAAAAAAAAGTGGAAAAAAGAAGTATCAAGAATTCCTATTAAAAAATAGGAGGGACGGTAATATCGTATAGCTTATTCTCACTTTTTTCTTCATCTCTTTCTATATCCTTTGTGAGTGTGTCTGCAGGCTGTGGCAGGTGAGAATTGGGGGTGAGGGTTCTAAGAATTCATTATAGACAAATGATTACAAATCTCTCTCCAATGAGCTTTTTTAATCAGAGGTGGCAGCGGAGGGTGTTAATTCATTCTGTGGGAGGGAAGGAAGGAAGAGGAGGAAAAGAGATTGGAAGGGTAGTCTCTGTTCTCATGGGCTCCTCTTCTATAATTTAACCACCGTGTGCAGGAAGAGAGAAATCGCGCTCATCTCTTTCCCGCAGCCCACCGCACTTAAGTCCACCGCGTTGAGGAGAGTGTTTATAGGCTGATTATGTTTTTGGATCAGAGGGAGAAACTAATTAGATTTGCTATAGACTTTTCAGGGCCTGATTTGATCTCTGGTTGGAAGATCACCAGAGACTAAAGTGCATTTGTAAATCAGGATTTTGCTGATTTGTTGTGTAAGAAACTCAATCTCGTCACACATCCTGTCGCAAAGCCCTTACACAAAGTCCACGTCTTATTTGTTTTTGCAAATGTAAATGTAAGATGTTAATGACACTCAAGCTGTTTACTTAAGCCGAAAATAAGCCCAAAAGACTCGTTCTCCCCCTTTCCGTCCCCTCGTTCCCTTTATTTCTCTGCGAAATCTGGGCTTTGGAGCTCAGTGCTGGAATGAGCGGTTCCCAGATGCCATCCCTGCTTAATAGTGTCTCTGAGCTCCCCTCACCACCCAGGTTGGCACCCACTACAAAGAGTGAGGTTGGCAGTAGCTGTGAGAGACTGGAGGAGATTACCACACATGCTGCTTCGACTCAGTCCATACTGCATTCATTGAGGATTAGTCCTCATCACAACCTACAGTCCTGGTTCATGGCCCGCAGCGGCGCTCTATAAAAGCCTGCTGCCTACCTGGTGCCATCCGTCTGCCTGGTCCATTTATCTGGCTTTATCTGATACACATGGCCCACTGTTTAAGCCCCAGGGCATAGGCGGAGCGTGTGTAATGCTGGGGAAGGCTTCCCCTGGCCACAGGGACTTGGGGCAAAAATGCCACTAAATTGGACAAAAATACCCCTGCACAAACCAATTAAATCTATTACGTCTGTTGCTAACAAAGTGAATATGAATAGACCGTGTCGATTGCGGCATTAAATTAAGATCTGCTCATGTTGCACCGTATTTCATTTTAGGCGTTTTTACAGTTTTTAACCAACTGTTTAAAAAAAACCGTGTCCCTGACGGTTAATTCAAATCATTTCTGCCGGTTTTTTAATAAATTGTAATCACGTTAAATACAAATTCAGTCCAATTAAAAAAATGTTTAGCCTACATGACACTCATGTCTGGTTCTTGCCTAAAAAGACATGTTTATGATGTGTAATACGTTTGGGTGCTTTTAGCCTTATCCTGGAGTTGGTTCACCCTCCGCCTAGGTCACATTGCTATTATGATTTTGTGCTGTTATACACCACAGATTCAATGAAAAGCCATTTAGTTTGAAGGCCAAGAATGCTAACTATAATAGTAACTATATTTGTGTTCACAATCACACCAATGCATGATAATGTTCTGTTTATTATATAATCATGCACATCAGTTATGGCATCTAAACTGATGGATTCTGATGGGGGGGCTGTCAATAATTTTTAATGATCATCAATGAAAAAAAAAACATATTGTTCCACTGTTGCCATTTATTTCATCTTATAGTTGTGTGTGGACCTCTGCTCATTTTCGTTTATTAGTTAGAACCTTTTGGTTATCATAAGCGCTGTAGTTATTATTTCTTAGGTTGAAATGGGCCCTTAAGAATAAGTTCACCCAAAAATGAATTCTGTCATTAATTACTTACCCTCCTGTCGTTCCAAACCCGTAACACCTTTGTTCATCTTCAGAACACAAAAAGATATTTTTGATGGAATCTGAGAGATCTCTGACCCTCCATAGACAGCAATGAAACTACCATGTTCAAAGCCCAGAAAGGTAGTAAGGAGACAAATCAATCAAATAGTCATGAGATTAACTGGAGATGAGCTAATGACAGAATTTTCATTTTTAAGGTGACTACCCTTTTAAAAAAAAATGATTTGTTCACCCAAAATAGAAAATTCTGTTAGTTATTTACTTGTGTATGACTGTATCTTAAAACAAAATAAACTGACATTTCCTTCGACCCTAAAACACTACACAATGCAATGCGTTATTCAAAATTAATTTTATTAATATGAAAAATTCCTTCATATTAACATGATACATTGGGTCATATTTTCACTGATTTTCTTACAGTGTACAGACAAAAACAGCTAAAACATCCCTCAAAATGTCTTCTAACAGAGAAAAAAGGTTTTGACAGTGACATGAGTGTGAGTAAATGATGAAAGAAGTGTAATTTTTTGTGTGAACAATTCATTTATTATCTTGTTGAACTATCCCTTTAATACCACAGAAATAAGTGCGCCCTGATTCATTTTCTCTGTCATTTCGGGCTGAGTGTATTTTAAACCTCCACTCGAGAACAGAGTGCATTCTAGCAAAACTTTCCAGTGCATCATTGTAATGTACCCCTCCTCTCTGTAAATAGCTTGCTTTAGACGGATTATTACGAGTGTTTAATGCCACGTGAATGGAGAGTTTAAAAAAACAGAGAAAAGCGAGCCAGATGAAATGGTCCGGTGCATGAATTGGCAGCCATCCACGTTGTAAGTGTAAATATAAACAGCATTAAACTAGGGTTGCAAATATTGAGTCCCTTGATACTAATGAGAGTGCTTTGCAGAGAGTGGGCCAGGATTACTGAGAGGCCTTTCACTGGTCCGCTCACTAAATGCCATGTATTGTAACGGGAGTCTTGTTTTCATACTGAATGCTTACACAGTTCGCCGCCCCTCCAGCTGCCTTTCATTCGCAAGATGCAAGCAGATTTCTGCTGAAACTGGATCTCTTTGCAGGAGCATCTCAGTGCGTTATTTTTCCTGTCATTTAGGAGCAAGGCCAGCCTCCTGTGGAGAGGGGTCCTGCACTCACACACTCAGGCCTGTTATTTCGGTCTGTTGCGGTCTGTTCTAATGACCCCACCCACTCAATCTCGCGCTCCCTCCAGCGATGGCATCAAACGACCGTAAATGTGTTGATGTGAAATCATCATAGCGTGTCAGCATGTGGGCTGTGGTTCTGTCAGAGCACACGGCTTCTAAAAGAACCAGCGTTCTCTACACACTAATTAATGGGCTGAATTTTCCAATGATATTGCACAACTTTCCTGGCAATGGCTATATTTGCATCTGCTACGTGGGCTAAGGAGGGTATTTATGGGTAAAAATATAAACCGAGGTGTCATGCAACTGATCTTGATATCCAGTTACCTGAGTGTTAAGAGAAGGTCAGGGAACTTTGAACTCCATTAGTACAAATGCAGTGCATGCTGATTTTCTTAGGTTACCGGGGAGGGCAATGCATAGAGAACTTTTCTGATTATGAATGATGTTTTCTTAGTTTCAGATAAGAAATTATTAGCAGTTTAGGCCCATTCACACCAATAACGGTAACTAAAATGGTAATTAGTGTCCACACCATGGCATGTTACCATTCTGTTTTTATAAGCATGAACTGCCGTTTTGCAAACATTGCAAGAATTAGATGTTTTGTTTCCAGTCAAGACTTGGAGAAACTTGTTCATGCCTTTATCACCAGCAGGGTGGACTATTGTAATGGTCTCCTCATCGGCCTTCCCAAGAAGACCATTAGACCGCTGCAGCTTATTCAGAACACTGCTGCCAGGATTCTGACTTGAACCAGAAAATCTGAGCATATCACAGCAGTCCTCAGGTCCTTACACTGGCTTCCAGTTACATTTAGGATAGATTTTAAAGTACTTTTACTCGTTTATAAATCACTCAATGGCCTAAGACCTAAATGCATTGCAGATATGCTCACTGAATATAAACCTAACAGACCACTCAGATCATTAGGATCGAGTCAGTTAGAAATACCAAGGGTTCACACAAAACAAGGGGAGTCCGCTTTTAGCTATTATGCTGCCCGCTGTTGGAACCAGCTTCCAGAAGAGATCAGATGTGTTAAAACATTAGTCACATTTAAAAGCAGACTCAAAACTCATCTGTTTAGCTCTGCATTTATTGAATGAGCACTGTGCAATGTCCGAACTGATTGCACTATATATTTTGTATAATCATTTTTTTATTCTTAACTGTTTTGAATTCATTTTAAACTTCTTAAATCAAATTTTTTTTTTAAAAATAATTTTCAAAGTTTTAAAATTCCTTGTTTTATTGTTGTGATTATTATTATTATATATATTTTTTACTTTCTTTTATGTAAAGCACTTTGAATTACCATTGTGTATGAAATGTGCTATATAAATAAACTTGCCTTGCCTTTTGTCATCTGCGCTTTAAATGCTCCACACTCCTTTTACAAAAGTTGGGTGTATTCCTGGATAGCTAGCATGTTTTTAATCTTTCATCAGCTGGAAAAATCGGTTCAGAAAAGATTCTTCCTAATTCTTCTAAATTCTAAACTCTCCTCCATCTTTCTAACATAAAATTCTTCTACTAAAATTCTTTTCCTTAAAAAAATCTATCTAAAAAAAAAAACGTCTAATTCTTTCTAAAAAAAACAACTGGGGTTAATAATAGTTTACCAAAAGCTAAAACAAACATAAAAACCAACACTTACTACTTACGCTTACTTTGGCTTGAAAAAAACCAAATAAACTGAAATTAAATATATATATATATATATATTATATGAGCTAGAAAAACGAAAAACTAGGTCATATGACGTTGCTAAACAAGAACATTATTTTGTGTATTTGTTGTAATGAAATGTGTTTATTATTATTTTTTGGTGATTTTATTTGTATTTTGCTGTTTAAGGTTCAAAAAACCCCATTATTTTCCACCTACATTCTTTGTTTTTCCTTCTTTCCCCTCCTATCTATGCCCCGCCTTTTCTGAAAACGCGTCACCGATTTTACAAAGCTCATCGGTCTGATAGAGCGAGGTGTGCTGTGATTGGCCGGCTATCCAGTGCGTTGTTATTGGCCGAATAACTCAAGCGTGTGATGAAAATGTTACGCCCCTACCATACTGTTGATGCAGTGTCCGGCTGGAGCGATGAGACAAAAGCATTAAAACCCATTATAAAGGAGCCTTTTGTTGCATCCGGTGGGGACATAATTAACGGATTATAATGACTTATATACTGTCTTTTTTAATACCGTACCCAGCGTTGCGTTGCATCGCGCAGCGCCGCGTAAACATAAAACCATGTCTGCATTTGTGATCATAGAAATGACAAACAACAAGTGCTGCTTTACACTGCTCAAAACTCGTGTTTGAATTATCAGTGGCAAATCCTTCAAATATGAAAACGGTCTGTTTACAGTCTGTGAGTCAGAACAGCCGGCCTTGTAGTCTAATCTACCAGGATCAGGAAACAGTCCTCATAAAATGTGCTGCACACATCTGAAAATTTTGGGTTGAACTGTTCTGGAACAGTGTGGTAAATACAACTTAACCACTGATTTCTAGTCGTTTCCTCTTTTTGGAAGGCCAAACAAAGTAGTTTTCGCTTTCACAACGAAACACATGGCGGGCTAGAGTGAGCGGAGGCGGGTGGGCTTGCGGCAACCACATGTTATGACCCCGGGCTGGATTCCGCTTCGTCAACGCTGAAAGCCGATCTGGCGATCCACAGCACTAAGTTGATGTTTTTCCTCAGCGACCAACACGGATCAGCTCCAAGGCTTGATGAAGCGATAGTCGTGTCCTCTTTTTTTGGAAGACCAAACAAAGTAGTTTTTCGCTTTCACAACGAAACACACAGTGCCTTCACCACATGGCTGCGGCAGCAACACTACTACAGTGAGAATAAAAGTTACGCATTCTTTCTTTACGTGAACATTTGGGCAGCGTTATGCAAATCTTCCCACATCTTGACGCGACATGGGGGTGTGTTAGAACGAGCCGTTTTAGGATGGCGTGGTTAACTACTAACTTTTTATTAAAGAATATCTCTTTGGATTTTTGAGACTTTAGTCTTTGCAACTTTACAGATTTTCTTTATGCACCAAGAGCTTTTAACGCTCCAAAGAGAAAGGAAAAATTTGAATTGCATCATATGACCCCTTTAAAATAAAATAAAAATACAAAAAAATAATATACTATAAATGATAAAAGTATCTCAATTGTACCAATATAACACTGATTTTATCATGTTATTTCTCTGTCATTATCATTATAGCTGTAATGTGGATTTCCCTGTTCTCACAAAATTAGAATGATTATTAAAACTTTACATTTAGCATTATTGTTATAGTAAGCCTTTTATCAGTAAGTTCATTCCATTTCAATGATGTCATCACTATTTGTATTCCACAGAATAAATAGTCAATAAGACAGTTGAAATAACATGAGAATGCATAAATGATGACAGATTGTTCATTTTTTGACGAGTCTTTCCTTAAAGTTCATGTCCTACTTATATTATCAGTGTCACATGATTTACTGCAATCACTTAATGATCAAAGCAAATATTACAGTAAGTTATACGCCACTATTTGTTGGCCTATCTGGAGACAGTTCTAAGTTTTATCTGCTCATCTCTGTCTGCCATGGCATGAGTAATGGAGTCCTGCTGAGCTGTAGAGGGTGGCATGAGGATGAAGGGGCACGGCTTGAGGGTGCTGATAACCAAGCTCTCAGGGTACATTAGAGCCCTTGTCTTTCACAGCAGGGCACTGTTGTCACCTCTTCTTCTTTTTTCACTCTACTCTCCCCTCGTCGTTCCCCCTCCCTCACCTCGCTCTCTGTGTGATATAGCAGATGGCCCTCTTAGCAGCTGAGTGCAAGTGCTGTTCGTCAACGAGAGGATTGTGTGTCAGCTCTGCCTGCCTGTGTGAGGCTGTAAAAGAAGCCCCACTTTTGACACGTTATTATGGTAGCGTGACGGCAGAACGAGCCCACGACCTGTTTTGTTCAATGTTTTTTTTTTTTTGTGGGGGGTTGGTCAACAAGTTTAGGTTCAATTCAAATAAATGGAAAGGAAAATGTGTCTTTTAGTTGCTGCTTTTAAACATGTATTATCTCAGATTAATGTTGAATTTATATAGTATGCTACCACAAAGCTTCATAGTGCAAAAAATATCTTATGTATTCCTGGTTTCCATTTCCCCCCTCCAGAAAATATTAAGCACCACAACTGTTTTTGATTGATAATAAGAAGAAATATGAAATCGCACTAAATCAGCATATATAAATGATTTCTGAAGGATCATATGACACTGAAGACTGTAATGACTGCCTGAAAATTCAGCTTTGCCATCCCAGGAAATCACATTTTAAAAAATTTTAAAAAAATATTAAAATAATATAATATTTGTTACAAGTAATTGCATTTTTTATGTTATTATTTATCAATAAAATGCAGACTTGGGTGAGCTAAGAGCCCTTAAAAACATTGGGACAATGTACTGACCCTTCATTTTGATGTGAATGGTAAACATTTCATTTATAATTAGTAAGAAATTAAAACACTTACAGGTAAGTATAAATGTGATAATATTTAAAATAATAAAATAAATATAATTAACCTTACTAATGAACAATCCAACTTAACAGTGACCAATAGTATATCTGATTATAATAGTAATATATATAGACTATATATATATATATATATATATTATATATAGGTAACATAAGCCTAATTTAAAAAAAAAAAACATTGGTTCACGAGACAACAACAGAGTTTTTTATGTTAAAAGTTTATTTAAATGTTGTTAAGGTCCAGATATTTCTACCTTTTTCTCTTTAATTTAATTAATTAAAATAGATAATGAAAAACGCATATGATTCCCTAGAGATTATCAAAAATTTGTTTTAAAAAAAACGACTTTTAGATGGAAGCATGGCAGGGTCCAAACTGGAACAGTCACCAAAACAAAAACAAGCACCATTTCGATTCTGGCATGCATCCTCCTCCTTGTGCCCTTACTCCACATTCCGCAGCTTCACAATGATTCCCTTTCAACTTGACATGCCACCATACTTGAAAAAGGGCAACAATCAATATTACACACTGCTCGGAAAAGCACATTAGACACACACAATTAGAACCCTGTGATCTGCAATGGGATTGCTCTAGTTTTTATACTTGTCGTTCGCTTTTGTACAGTTTTGTAAGGTTCGGTTCAATACATGAAAACTGGTGATGATTTTCCATCCAAATTCCCCTGGTCACTGACTGTCAATCTATGTTTACTGAATATTCCCCGTAAAGATGCAAAGGTGGATTGAATGCCATTTCTTATTGATGACATCAAATGAGAAAGGATGACATCTTTTGTCCCACTGCATTACCGTCAGTATGAATTATTAAGGATCTGGAGGGGTGGTTGGCGGTTGTTGCTCTGTCGTGCCGTGTTTGAGTATTGATGTGTTACGACACCACGTCATGTGCCTCGAGGTTGAGAAGCACAGCCCTCCCCTTTCTCTCTCTCTTTGTCTTCCACTCTTTATATATCTCTCTCGACCACTCCGGGTACCAATCCGTCTCTCTTCCTCTTTATCACTTTACTGCAGGGCCAAGCTTAGAGGAGCTACAGCTTGAGAGTTAGTGAAAATCACTTCCAAAGCCCATCCGCCCCCCCCCTTCTCCTGTATGGATACATAAAGTTCAGCCTTCAGCTTATTAAGCCTGACAGCTCCACCACTGTCTCCGGTCACTCATACATTATAAACAGCAAACTCTCTCACCGGAGAGAAAACCGCTGGCCTTAAAGCAAGCATGCATGTTTATCGGAGCCTTACAGGCACAATCAAGCTGAATTATAAGTGGGTTGATTTAGTTCTCAGTTCTGCTTTGTTTGCATGATCTGCAGTTCGCTGGTGAGCTGTATATGTGCACACATTGTATTTTTCCCCTGGAGATTGTTGCTTGAAGGTGACATCTGTCTGCGGCTCTGTCAGAGCACTATAAATATGCCTGTGCGGTAGGTGTGTGTGAAAGTGCATGCGTTTGTGTATGTGTGTGACAGAAAGCAGTTGATCAGATGGTTTGGGCCGAGTTCAACTGCATACCTGTTACCTATTCTGTCACCTCCATAGTACTCTTTATTATTCGGCTGTGGCGGCTCCCTCCTGTATGCAGGTCCAGACATGGCTGAGCCCCAGGCAAAATACAATCTACACATAAGAACACAGGCACACACAGGGGAAGAAACAAACTTTGGCCTGTGTAAGCAAATAAAGTGACTGTATTTGGTAAGCTGGATGTGGAACAAATAGTACACTTCAATTGCAGTGAAAATCATATATTATCTAGCAACTTTGTACAAGTCGAAAACGTCCTTTAGCATTTTTTGTTGTTGTTGTTGCCTGCTCGGTACTGGATGTGATCATTGAAATCTTAATATTGGCTATATTATACCTATAAATAATATAATTAAATATATGTCAGTATTCTTGACTGTCTATGTTGTGTTTTGCTCCTGTTTCTGTTCTAGTGTTCCCTTATTTGGTCATGTTCCTGTCCTCGTTTAGTTTAATTAGTCATTCTGTGCACCTGTGTTTGGTAATTGTCCTGTGTTTATAAGTTCTTGTCTGTGCATTTCTCCTCTGCCGGGTCTTCTTGTTGTGAACGTCATCCTTGTTCTCTGTATCTCCCTATTGGATCATTAAAAGACTCGTTCTGTGAAATCTCCACGTCTCCTCTCTTCCTCGTGCCCGTGCTGCAGCGTATTGTGATATATATATAACAGCATACACTATTATAATGGCATAGACATTTTTTCTAGTATAGTTCTTATTTTTATTTATTTATTTTTGGTCACACTTTATTTTAAGGTCCGATTTTCGCTATTAACAAACCATTAACTACGTCTTTTGCTTCAATAAACTCCTAATTTGCTGCTTGATTAATAGTTAGTAAGGTAGTTGTTAAATTTAAGTATTGGGTAGGATTAGGGATGTAGAATATTGTCATGCAGAATATGTGCTTTATAAGTACTAATAAACAGCAAATATGTTAATAATAAGCATGCTAATAAGCAACTAGTTAATGGTGAGAATTGGTCTCTATACTAAAGTGTAAAATCCCTATTCCTTTTTTTATATTATTTTAATTTTATTTTTTGGATCATGGGGTCACATAAGAACAGTGAACAAGCAACATTCTTATATCTTCAGTATATTGTGAATTTCATCATTACAGTGAATTTATCATCATGAAAACATTCCTTAGACTGCATCATTTGGCTTCCCTGTCAAGCCTTCATCCCAGACGTCTTTACTGGCTCTGAGGAATGTAAGTACAACTACAATGGCTGTTTTGTCTGTCAGAAAGCTCCATTTGGGGTTAAGATGTGGTCTGTTAGGTCTTATTGACTGGCTAATGTTTGTATTATCTGAAATGAGGCTGTTTTAGTATGTTCAGCATATGTATTTGCATGTGTGTGGTGGAGTGAAAAGACAGAGAGACAAATTGCATGTTTCCATTTAGTTCCAAAAGTGTGAGTGAGGGTTCTTTGCTGAAGAGGGCCGCATTTTCAGTCTACAGCATGTTTGTCAGCAGGTTGCTATACTTATGACCCTCACAATGTGTGTCAGTGTGGCTTTTGCCCCAGCTCGACTTCATACAGAAGGAAAAAAAGGGCTTCTTCATGTAAACATTTTCATTGGAAAGATTTCTCCAACCACCTAAGGCCTGCTGTGGTTTTTGGCATAAGAGCTGGGCTCTTGGCATTTTTAGGATATGAGAGGTTTGTCTTGGCTAACTCGACTGGCCTTATGTCTACAAATGTTCTCTCTGTCTCATTGAGAGAAAGATTAAAATACTTAAAATAATAATATAAATTGGAATGTCGATTTAAAAAAAAATATGTTTTAATATATGAATAAATTTTTTAAATAAAATATTTTATTAAAATTGAAATGTAAAAAAAATAAGATTAAATGTAAATTTTATATTTTAAGTTATATATATGATAATATATAAAAACATAATATGTTGATGTTTCGGTCCAGCGTCGAGGGAAAAAGGTAAATTTACCATACGTCTCCAGGGAGGACACATGTTTATACTGCCATCTCTACATAAACAAAAGAGGCACATGCGTCACAGGTGTCAAACACTCACGGAGATCATAGCAGGCCTGACTCTGTTTGATGGGCAGGGCTATTAAACCAACACTGTGCAATTTCCATCCAGATTTCTTTTTTTATTTACACTTCAACTGATTTTTATGTCATGTTTATGGTGTTTTTTTTTAAATGCATAGTAGCTGTAATTCAGAGGAACTGTGTAAAAAATTTTTAAAGTCTTCCTGTTAGTTTATGAATAACTGTTTATAGTGTCTACTTACTTCTGGGTTGGCCTTATGAAAATATTGCATGTAAAAATATTGCAGATGCATGGAAACACTGCTTAATCTTAAAGAAGAGGGGCATATAGCAAGCTTTAATGGATTATATAACCCTGGGTCTGCCTTTTATCAAATAACCTTATTTATTTATTTATTTTTTTAAATGCTAATAAGGTTTTCCTGTTTTTTTTTTTTCCTCTGGTCATGAGCCGCTCAGTGTTGGAGGAAATGAAACCAACCCCATAGTTGTGGTTTAAAAGACAATAAAAAAAAAGAATGCATTGAACCTCTTGAGTTTCTTAAGGCCCTTTTAAAAAGATAATGTCCCACTTTAAATGTTTTTGATTCCCTTAGTCATTGAAGAGAGAGCATGAGGTAATTTTGAGGGCAGGCACTGCATTTTTGAACTTGCAGGCAAATAAATCTGAAATTGTGTGGTGGGCCCTTTTCCTCCCACCTCTATCCCCAGTATTCCCCCCAGTTTCCCCAGCTAGGCCACGTGGAATGGGGGCATAAAAACGTTGATCCCCCAGCATCAAAGCGAATAGCTGAATACCAGTCCAGTAAAATAGTAGGGCACAATTTCCATCTAATCCCCTGGTCTTTTCATATTTCTTCTTCATCTTTTCACCACCACCTTGACACATCATGCTCCCCAGAGAAACATTTGAGGCAGTCGAAGCATTTTGTTTTCCACGTTCCACATTTTTTTGGGTTCCTGCTCTCGGAGGTCCCTTTGAATACTTTTCTGTGGCAGTGGCAATAATCTTTCATGTTTTTGTAATTAAGATTCCACAGAGGGTCACCGTGCCTTCATGTCTCTGGGTCATTTAACTGCGTGAAAAACGGCGAACCTTTTCTTTTTAATCTCTTTTATCTGGAATTTTTTATGTCGTATGTTTTGTCTTTTCTCTAAAACTGATGCTTTAGAATATGGATGGGGCCTTTGGGCACTTTGGGGCATATATAAATGGCCCCTAATGGCTCCCATTCCACACGGTGAAAGAGACTGATGTTCCACACTGGATTTATATGCAAGCCTTTTTTTTAAAAAAAAATGTTTTCGAAGCAGTAAAATACAACTTTCCCCATTGCAAATCTGGATTTTTTCTTTTTCTGTTTTGCATTTTATATTATATTATATTATATTATATACGCTGTAATGTTTCACACTGCAAAGATTTGAACCTCTGGAAGTCATGTGTGTCAGTGAAGTTGGTGTAATATTTGTTTTTCTCATTTGTTGACATGCAGACCCAGCTCAAGACTCGCTGATTAGATGCCGTGCTCCAGACACTTGGAGAACCTATTTTGTTTACAGATGAAGATTTTGTTTACTTTGGTACAGTCAATTTTTATTTGCATCTTATATGTTTGAGCAATCTGACTAAAATATTGCACAGGGGAAAAAACTAAAAAGTGAGCACAGAAAAGATTATTTTTTTTATTAACATGTTAGAATATAAAAGTATATGAAATAACATCTGTCGTAGTGTAAACATCATGCCCTTTCAAAATGATCCTCAGTTTTTAAACTCAACCTCAAAATACAAAATATATTGGTTGCACTTTATTTTGTTACAGTGTAATTATACAGTTATGAGTAATATTAATTAACAACATGTACTTGCTATAGGGTTAGGGATTTGGTTTTTGGTTAGTTGCATGTAATTATGCATAAGTACATCTAAATGTCACAGATAACCTAAGATAGGTAAAAAAAGGTGTGTGTCTGAAATGCTGTGGCAAAATGTCACACACACACACAAAAAAAACATGAACGTCAAAGACACTTTCACTGTTTATAGAGGCAGATTGTTTTAACTAACAGTTGCCAGCAGTTGTCTGACTGTGAGCCCAAAGGAGAATAACATGGCCATCATGCTCACTGTCAGCTCTGGCAGATGCCCAACAAACCATAGCGATGACTGCACGTATGCTTGTGTGTGTGTATGTGTGCATGCGAGAAAGAACGAGGGCACATGAAAATAGTGAGTGACAGTGATGGCATTGAATAGATGGCCAAATATGGCTTGACCATGTGATTAGACCCCAGGGTCGCTGGCTAAGTCACTTCAAGTTCTGCGTCTGGGCTTTTAATTATTCATCAAGGTATTGCTTGGGATGTAACCTCATTTAGAGTAGGCTCCAGGGCCAGGCCATGTGTTGTTAACACTGCACTGTGATCAGATTAACCACAGAGATGACTGCCAAGGGGAAGCGATACTGCGCGGCCTGGCGCAGGTCTGGAGACTTCAATCGGCTCGCATTAGCTGGGCTTCAAGTGTGCTTTGGATGTCTATTTGATGTTGAGGGACTGCAGTTAAGGCTGCTGGGGCTTAGGGCCATTTTAACTGCGCTTCACTATTCGCTCCTGTCATCGGGCCGAGCTAAGCACAGGTATTTGGAAGAGAGAAAGCATTTTTATAGATTTTTAAGAGTGTGCAGTAGATGTGTGGGGAAAGAGAGTAACAGGCGAGCACTTTAATGAGCTTAAAGAAAGAATGGAGTACAATGTACTCGCCTGGTACAGATTGGCCGCACTCCCACTTACTCTGACCTCTGAGGTGGCGGCAGTAGATAACAGGTGAGCTGTCATTGAAACAGATCCAAGATCAGGAGAGCACTATAATTTCCTCTCTCATCAACCGAGTCAAAGAGTAACAACAACAATGGAGATTTCAAAATGGCACCAGGCGACACGAAACGGCATACAGCTACATGCTAATTTGTGACAAACTATTTTACGGTGGAAGGAAAAAGGAGAGATAAAAGCAGATCAATTCTCACAAGGTCGTTATGCTGCTCTGCCTCGCTGCCAAAGTCACCTGCTGGGAGTACATTCACCGGTGGGCTAACATGAACTCAGACTAATTAAAGCTGACTGACACTAACGTGACACCAGCAGAAGGTGCTCTGGCAAGAAGCAGCACCTCCCTGCTAGTATTTGTCCAACACGGACTGTTGAGCTGATGTCCCTGCGTGTGAACTCCGGCGAGCTGGTGGATGTTGCTATTTTTTGGTAATCTAGCATCTCTCTCTTCTGCCCCCATCTGACACATGAATTATTGATTTGATAGGATCAACCTGTAAGGGATAGTTTAACCAAAAATTCAGTCATTATTTACTAATCCTCGTGGTGCGCCATTTATTTTCCATTTATTTTGGAACACACAAAGAATTTGAGTCTTAATGCAGCTGATTTGACATTAAGCTAAAAAATTACTTTAAAATATTTGAAAGTTTGGGGTCATAATTTTTTTTATGTTTTTGGAAGAAGCCCCTTGCACTCAATAAGGTTGCATTTATTTGATCAAAAAAAAAAAAAATTTTTTAAATAACCAGTTTTCTATTAATATATTTTAAAATTTAATTTATTCCTGTGATGCAGAGCTGAATTTTCAACAGCCATTTCTCTAGCCTTCAATGTCACATGATCCTTCAGAAATCATTTTAATGCTGATTTAGTGCTCAAGAAACATTTCTTATTATTATAAATGTTGAAAACAGTTGTACTGCTTCATGTTTTTGTGGAAAGAGTTATTTTATGAATATAAAGTTACAAAGAACAGCAGTTATTTGAATTTTGAAATAATTTGTACCATTATAAATGTCTTTACTGTCATTTTGATTTAATTTAAAGAATTGTTGCTGAATACAAGTATTAATTTCCTTTAAAAAATCTTACTAACCCTAAACTTTTTTTTTTTTAATTAATACTGTTATAAGGGGTATAAGGTTTTGAACAACCTAGGTAAATAATACCTTTGAATTATTAATAATGTAAAGAATGATTTTTGAGTAAACTATTCCTGCTGAGGGTTCAGTTTTCTGTCAGATGGAAGGGTTTGCTGTTTGAGTGATTGTTAACAATAGCGTTGTAGTGGGATAACGTGGTCTGTGATCAGTGTGAGAAGAAAACACATTCAAACTCAAAGCACGTAGACAGGATGTTTACCTTTCACTTCTTTGTCCAGCTTATCTCACCACTTCTTGTTCTTTATCCTTATCTCAGTGTGTGTGTGTGTGTGTGTGTGTGTGTGTGTGTGTGTGTGTACAATTCCTGCTAAAATCTCAGTTTTACAAAATAACCACCTTCAGATGGATTATGTTTATCTTGGTTGGACTAACCCAAAGCACAAGTGGAATTCTAAAAACTGAGTGTATCTTCCCATAATACTGGCCTTATAATATAAAACGACACGATATACTCCCCCCATACCATCCTGTCTATCACTTGGTATGTCCCGATGACGCATAAACGTCCCCTGCTCCCTGCTCGCCCATCAACCCCTATCATGCATATCCAGGTAATGCTAATGAGCGACGCTGCCATGGAAATGTGTGACGAATGGCGCTTTCACGCTGCCTTAGATCTGGCCATCGGCCGTGCCATTTCCTGTTCCCTGAGCCACTCTCTACTCAAAGCCTGACACTGATATCCACCATCTGCTCCACAACGACGGGACAAATCGCACACAGAGCCCTTCAATTTCCCCCTGCTGCCATTAAAGACAACTGATTCAATAGAGACCAAGAGTGCAGGCATGTGGGACTAATCTGTGAGGCAGTGCAGGAAAAACAACTCCTGCCCTGTAATTGACAAATGTCAGCCTCCAGCACTCCTGCGCATTCATTAAAGAAGAAAACCTTGTGATCCAGAATTTGAATTTCGTGGCCATTGAATGAATTGTCTGCTGATGGAGCCGTTTATTTGCACACACTGTCTGTGTTGTGTTAGCACCACGGATCATCATATATATACCGGATTATAATGCTCTTCCGTTATTTGATCAATTACTACTTCCATAATCAATCAAATGTGCATCTCTTTTTTTTACCTTCTGTGAATCCTTAGGGATTTTTTTTTTATTATTATGATTTATTTTTGACCTATGGTGCAAGTACTCGTTTTCTGCTTTTGCTGAAAAAAGACAATTAAATTGTAAATATGTAGTTATAATTGTAAGCAAACTGACATTTAAAAGGTTAAAATCCTGAAGATGAATACATTTTAGGTAGTTATGATCAGGACTGATGCTGGTAAAAATAAATAGATAAAAATGTCAGTGAAAGCGGAAAATAATATATAATATATTTTTATGACAATTTTTTGACATTGACTTTTTTTGTCCTCTAAGGACCTCTGTGTAACGTTTCTGTAAACGGACAAAAAATAAAATGATGTAAAATGTAGTTTAAAAAAAAATAAAAATAAATACAATTTTATAAACAGAAGTCAGGCAGCATTTTATAAAACTGTATACTTTTATTTTTTTTTCATTTGATCTATTGGGCAAGTACTCAACCCACCGTTTTTTTTTTTTTTTTTTTCCCCGTTGTTATTTCTGCTTCTGCTGAAAAATTTGAATTGTAAATTATTCAGTTATAATTATAACTTAAAGCAATTTAAAGCATTTAAGCATCTTAAGCATTTAAAGGGTTAAAATCCTTAAGATTTTAGGTAGTTATGATCAGGACTGATTGCTGGTAAAACATTAAAAATTAATACATATCTAAAAATATCTGTGGAAAGCAGAAAAAAAAAATACAATATTTTTATGACCATTTTTTTTGACAACTGACTTTTTTGTTCTTTAAGGACCTCTGTGTAACTTTTCTGTAAACTGACACAAAAAAATAAAATTATGTAAAATGTAATTGTAAAATAAATAAATAAAATAATACTATTTTATAAACAGAAGTCAGACAGTATTTTATAAAATTGTATACTTTTATTTTTGCAATAATATTTTATATAATTTGTACTTTTTACACATTTGCAAGATGCTTTTCTCATATATTTTACTGTGCCAAAACAGAACCTGAACTTTATTCTGACTATAGGAGTCTTTGATTACACACCTCACTAAGACAAAACAGCAGTGAGAGGCAAATGTTAACCTAAACAGACAATTACCGTGTTATGGAAAGCTCTCACGTAGCAGAGAGGTTCCGTATTACACCCAGAAGTGCCTTACAGATGTCCTGGAAAAGTGTAAGCAGATCCAGGGAGCACATCCTGAAAGAGCCCTCAGACAGGAAACACGGCCAGATGGAACATACTGTGTCATAAATAGTGAGTGAACTGTGAGCACAATAAAGCTCCACATACAGCAAGTCAGATGACTTACAAACAAACTGTTTTTTTTTTGTTTTTTTTTTTTTTTTTTTTATTTCATACAACAATGATTAGGGCGAGGACTATGAAAATAGCTTGGAGAGGAGCTGTGTAGACAGAAACATCTTCCTGTGAAACACTGCAGGATTTATTATATCGAACACATCAATTACGGAAAGTCCAAGAAATAAAGGGGGCATAGATATATGGAAAATATATTAATATAACAATATAATAAGATATCTTAAGATTTACTCTCCTACAGTCAAAGTCTCCTACATTTGAAGGGTCATAACTAGGCCCTGCATTCTGTACTGCTTTTTACCAAAGAATTGGAATTCCAGTCATTCATACAACTCTATACATACCTTGTCCCATGTGTCCACTAATTTGATAATGCTTATGTTATTGAATACTGGTTCATATTACCGAATATCTAATTTATTGAATAGATGAGTGGATTTTATTGAAGATTAAATTATATTTTAAATTATATATGAGCAAACTGTTGATATATTTATTAGTAATTACTAGTTATTGTTCTCTGTGTTGCATCATCACAGTATACAAATGCATTGTACGCTACTGTTTAAAGATTTGGCATAAAATGTATTGATTGATTGATTGATTGAAATAAATGCTTTTATTGAGCAAGGACACATTAAATTGATCAAAAGTGACAGTGAGTACATTTATAATGCTACAAAGGATTTCTGTTTCAAACAAAAACTTTCTGTACATTAAAGAATCCTGAAAAATATGTATCACAGTTTCCACAAAACTGTGTTAAACAGCTGTTTTTAACAGATAATAATAAGAAATGTTTCTTTTAAACCAAATCAGCATATTAGAACGATTTCTGAATTATCATGGGAAGACTGGAGTAATGGCTGCTGAAAATTCAGCCTTGCCGTCACATGAATACATCACATTTTTAAATATACTAAAATAGCAAATGCTTTTTTGAATTGTAAAACTATTTCACAATTTTGCTCTTTTACTGTATTTGTGTTCAAATAAATGCAGATTGGTAAACATGTCTTTATTCAAATAATGTTTCCAGCCTCACACTTTTGAATGTCGGTGTACAAAGCATATTGTGTTCTTTAGGTACATTTTAAATTGTGCAAGACATTTTAGACAGTAGTTTGACCCCATAAATGTACAAAAAGAAAAAGTAGGCATCTATTTGTGCCTGGATATCTGAATGTGTGTTTAATTGCTTACAGAGAGCATTTGGTGTTCTGCAGCAGTGGAGTTTGGCATGGATGTGCAGTGCTCAGTGGTTGGTTCAAACATTGGCCTCCTTTCCAAAGGAGAACTAATTTAGTGCAGGCAGGCTTCACAGCCAGCAGTGCTTCACTTCTAACAAGAGCAAGGTGCCTGCAGTGCTCTGATACAACCGTGCGCTTAGCTAAAACAGGAATGGCTATGAAGGCCAGCAGACAGTCAGAGTTGCATTGAAAATGCATTACAGGAAAGGAAGTCATTGAACCAGCACACTCAACTTTATATGTAGCAAAGTATTTCAGTACTGTGGAAGCAGATGCTATGTAGTGAATTACGCGAAACCGTATTATACTAATTATTATGCACTGATGTCATTAAAATGCAAGTATATCACTCACAAAAAATGATATAGTGCATGTTCTAGACACATTAAACTGTGGTGCTTATGCAGAAGACTTGAATTTGCACCACGTCTTGGTTTCAAACCCATGGTTTATCATGGTTAATTAAGTAGCTTCGGGTTCAGTTATCTATCCACATCCCGGCACAGCGACTGCTTGTCTTTGTATGGGCATATTTTATCTCCTCCACTGCAACGCTGTAATATTCCCTTTATTGAGTGCATATCGCCTTTGTTCAGAAATATGAAGGTAAGTCGTGCCTTTGTCTGCGAGAGCCGATGATGAATAACTCCCAGGGCCCATTTGGGGCCTGGCTCGTGTTAACGGCTTGTACGCCTAGATTTTCAGGGCGGCGCTGCTCTTTTCAGATGATGCTCGCCGCAATAAAAGAGGGAACATTATAATAACCCAGCTGAAAGAGACGTAGGGTAAGCCGTGCGACAGCACTGGCAGCTATGTGCGGGCAGAGTGCCGTGATCCGGCAGGATTATCTGCGGCGGTGGTGTGGCAGGCGTTAAGGGAGAGGGGCTTTTATTATGGAGTGTTTTATTGCTGACGGGGGTAAGACTGGCAGGGGAGGAGATGCAATAAAAGGGAGCTGTAAAATATTGCACCCTGAGCTTCCAGTTGTCCTGTCGCTTGGTGGAAGAATTACAGTGCAGTTGTGGGGGGGATTGAAGGAGGGCATGTGTATCTTGTCTATGAGTTTAATGTGCATATACAAACAAGTGGGGCTATATATGTGTGTGTGTATGTGTGCTGGATGTCAGGCAGAAAGCCGAAGTAGGTGTTAATATTGGAGTTAGGCCTCTGGAATATAATAACAATCCTGAAATATCTTTACCTGTGGCGTTGCGAGATATGTTGCAATGACCTAAACCTCATTTCGGTTTCACCTTAGACACACACACACACAATATTCCGCATTGTATGTGTGGAAGATACGGAGCCCTGCTGAAAAATATCTACATGGTGTTTTAGTACATGGTGGCATGTTTGTAGCTGGTTGACCAGCTAAAGACCTGCTTAGACCACCTAGAAACCAGCTGCCATGTTCCGAAACACAGCTACCACCCTAAGCTGGGTTTTCCAGCAGGGCGAACTGGCTGGCGTGTTAACACCCTGTCACCTCTGTTTTAGGACTTAAAAAGGCCTGGCTATAATTAAGTGACCCAAATATCTCGCATCAATCTGCAGTGTAGGGGCGTTAGTGGACCCATGCGTGAAATGTAAGAGAGCAATAAATCAGTTTAATGCTTGTTACATTGAGTATATATTGATGCGCTGTGACTAAATCAAAATAATAGTGACACATTTGCTTGCTGGTTAGTTCAGGCTCATCACTGCCTGTCACACTATTGTTTGTGTGTATGTGTGTGCGAACATGGAACTTGGAACTTCATGAATATTAATTAGGTAAGGTGATTGGGCAATCTAGAAGGTTATTTAATGGAGTGCGACAGTGGGATTCTGGAAGTAAAAATTAGCAAATTTGTTTTGATTGTTGTTGTTTCACTCATTAAAGCCATTAAGTACAGAGTAACTTTTTGTCTGATTTACAAATGCTTTTTTGCTTTAAATCAATATTTTTAATGTTGTGATTCACCTCATAGCTGGTTGGTTTGGTTCATGGCTTATAATTTGTAAACAAAGATTTTTTTAAATAAATGGGAAAAATACTTCCAGAAGCAAGGCCGCTGTAAAAGTGGGCGGGCACTGTTGAACTCTATAACGTCACTGTAAGAAAATGTATATTAAGTCCGTCTTTGCTGGGCTTGTTCTCACCTTACACTAACCAACAAATGTATAATACAGTATTCCTTCTGTCACGAGTGCATAGAAATGAATAGGTTGCCGCTATTCTGTCTGTGTGTGTGGCATGGTGTGTGATAGAGAGTTTGCGAGAGAGGGCATGTTTGCCGCTCTCTCTCTCTGCGTGTCTTATTACTGCTGTTTTGGCAGCTGACTGTGGGTAATGGACGCCGAGCTGTCAGGGAAATTTGTAGCTGTCTGCTTTACAGGGGCTCTCCATTCCAATCAGCAGCTGTCAGCCTGGGCCCGGGTGGATATTAATGACGGCCACTAACTGCCTCGCAAATTCTCCACACTATTTGGGAGCTGGCATGAAATAGGGTTGTGCTTTCTCAGTGCGCTGCGGTAGACTAATGGAGAGGGCTCAGATATCTCACTGCACCAGAGACACAAGCTCTAAAATCTCTAGCCAGCCACAGTCTCGCTCTTTCTGAAGGATTAGCACTGCCACTGAAGGCTAAGGTGCCTCTTTAGCGGGTATTTACAGGTGAGGCCTGTTGCCCCCATAATTCTGCCCTCATTAATTGTCATGTACGACACAGTATGTAATAGCTATAATTGGGTAATGATCATAAATAAAGCTCGGCTGACTGGGACGTAGGAGGTTGAACTAATAGAAATGTTCAGCCGAGGCAATAAACGTGTGCCTGACGAAGAGCGCATGTGTGGGCTGACTGGAGTACATGGAGCGCATTTGCTTTTAAAGAGACTTTTGGGAGCAGCTGACCAATAAATCCTTCAGGCCAGAAGGGCAAGGGTGGGCAGAGGCTGCAGCTCGTGGGAAAAAATGGCTAGGAGATGGATCGAGCATGTGATAGGACACCTGAGAATCTACTGATGACGACCAGATATCCCCTGTCTGTCGCAATTGTCACAATTGTCTGGCTTGTCACAATTACAAGGAACTACTGAGTTAAGCTATGTAATTTCAGTCATCGGTATTGTCATGATGAAACTCTACATTATCTCTTGGGACCGCAAAGGAATATTATAGGTCACATCAAAATACAAACCTGTTTTATCATGCCGTAGAATCTCTGTTTTGATTTTACATAACCTCTTTTTAACTCTGTTTTCATAAGAGATTTCATATTTTATCGACTGATCTGCTGCGTGCCGTTCAGCTTTGTTCTGCTTTATCTTTATCTTTCATCTCTAGTCTGTCAGTCGTCACTCATCCGAGGCCTTGCGGTGCAATTAAGACTAATGCCAGTGGCCTTTACACATTCCTGACCTGTGACAGCCACTTATTATACACTTACGAGGTGTAACAAACCGTTGTCTTAAGATTTATTTCCCAGTCTCACTCTGGGGGAAATGCCAGATGATGTCTTTCACTTTCCTCAGACGTCAAATTGTAAAATTTAAGCTGTACTTGTAGGTAATCTTAGCTGTTAGTGTCTGTTTAAGCAATATCACAAAAACAAGAGCTCTTGTACGGAACACGGCTGTGATTTGGCCAAAGGTAATTCAACATTGCAGTATGCAGTCAGGTAGTTGTTAAGTTTAGGTATTGGGTAGGATTAGGGATGTAGAATATGGTCATGCAGAATATGTGCTTTATAAGTGCTAATAAACAGCCAATATGTTAATAATAGGCATGCTAATAAACAACAATTGGGAATAGGGAATTGGTCCCTATAATAAAGTGTTAACCTGCATGCTTGCTTTTATACAGAAAAAAATCTGTGATTAATGTTTTTATATAACTGTTTTTAAGCAAGCATCCTGTAGAGTATTGAGTATTGACAAGCTGTCAGTTTAGTCACTTTCTGCCGGTAACAATAATACATTATAAGTGAGTCATTGAATCATTCAACTAATTTTTTCAAAAACACTGATTTGTTCGGATAATAAGTGGCTGGCTACATCCAAAATCACATATTCTCTAAGTGGGTACTTTTTTTGTTATAAAAGTATGTTCTATATGGCATAAATGTGTGTAGTATGAATATAATCTGGACATACTATATTCATCATGTCATTGTCATGTGACTTACAGTGTTGTTGCTTTACTGCCATTCACAAAACCTTTCCCCTGGGCTCATAGGGGTGTCCATCAGATGAGCACTACAGAATTTCTCCAGAAGTAGTAGGTCATAATGTGAATTTGGACATACAACTCTTTTCACATTCTGTTTTTGCCTACTATACAGTAGATAAGTATGCATATTCAGATGCAGTCACCGTCTTTTTGAGTGAGATATTGAATCATTAGCTTAACCGATTCATTCAAAAACATTGATGAAACGAGTCTTTATGAGTGAGTCCCTGAATTCTTTGCTCAACCAGTTTGTTCAAAAACACTAATTAGTTCAGAATTGAAAGGGATGGTCTTTATGGGTGAGTCATTGAATTATTCACTCAAACAATTTGTTCAAGAGATTAATTAAATAGTGCCCTGTCTTTTGTTGGCTGCTAAATTGTGAAACAAGCATAAATTGTGCTGTGCCTTCGTTTGAAACTATTTTCGTTGGTGGAGCAAAAAAAGTGTAAATATTTTTTCTAAAATGTAAGTTGCTCAATATTAGCTTCTTTTCAATTGAACTTGTATAAAAATCATTATCGATATCATGTTACAGTGGAAATAACAGCACTTTTGTGATTTTGCTTAACAGATACACAGACATGAGTTATCCTGACACAGTGAAAATTAAATCAGGTTAAGCTTTAATCAGGATAAACAATAGGTTAATAAGGCTTGTAATATAATAGACAAAACAGCCCCAAGTAAATATCTCCATAGATCTGCTTCCCAGTGCGTCTAAGGGCTGATAAACACGCATGACGCATGTCAGTATTTGCATGCCCGGTAATAGGATATATAGAAGAAACTTTTTCTTGGCACAGATATAGAGATGGGGTGAAAGATATAAACAGGTGTTTACGAGAGCTACTGAAATGTGGTAAAGCAGGTGAAGTGAATTACTTGTGTTTTTACACCAGGTTTAAATGAAGGGTAGCGAGGAGAAGCCAGTCAGCCTGGAGGCTTCCTACGCCCTCTTCTACAACACAAGAGTACACACACCCAAACGTCAGACAAGCACTCAGGTAACTGCCACAATGTCGCAACGGGCACCACACACCCACACACACACACACACACACACACAAAGACACACAGAATGTTGGCCTGGACAGATCTCTCATCATATACTTGGTTGTTTTGGCAACAGCCAGATAAGAAACGCAAAGACAACACACTTGATAACAGACAACAGCTCACAAAGAGACTTGTCATAATGATAAATCTTAGCATAGTGATTTGGCATCTGCTTCCGACAGCCTCTTCTGTTTGTGGTGTAGATGTCTGTCTGTCTGTCGTCTGTCTCTGAAACGGATCATTAAGACCACTAGCCCAATATTAGGAGATGGCATTCCATCCACCTGGAGCAAGGGCAGCACTGAGTGTTTATGAGTTTTGTTGGCTTTCCCGTGATATTCAGGCGGGCACAAAAGAGAGAAGGGACCGAAGGACCTTGCCTCAGGTGGCTTCTTCAAGAGTGGGGTGCACTGGAGCAGTGTCGAGACCGTCCCTGGCAATTATTTAGCAAAACTTTGGCCTGACTATTTGTTGGAGCGCATTGTTTATAAAAGGTTAGTGTGTAGCAGTGATGTGAGGGGGCGAGTTCTGAGCCAAGGGTTGGTTGTGAGGTATTTATACTCAACCTGAGGCAGACCAGGGCGGTGTTTTGAGCGCTGTAGCCGCTCAGTACAGAGGTTGAGCCAAGTTGTACTTGGAATTGCAAATCAGAATATTTAATTAATTTTTACCCTTTTTTAATAAAGGGAACTTGTCACAATGATGCTAGACTTTTTCTTGGTCCTGTCTGCTCATATTACCAAAAAATCGAATATATATTTTTGTGTTTTTATTCTTTTTTTGTTTTTAGGGAGATATACAGGATCGGTTAACACTACAGTACCGCATGCGAGTTATCACATTAGTAATACATAAGGAACATGAACTTGAAAAAAAAACATTTGTTAAGCATTGTCAAGTTTAATACAATATTTAAATGTTAATATAATTTAATGGAAGTGAGCTACCTGAAACCAACAACCACATTTGTCTTTGTGTATAACTATTAACTATTGTTAACAAAAATGAATAAATACAGTTTATTGGGGGGAAAAAAATATAGAAAAAATCACAAAGTGTGCGGGGTTGGTTTTGTGTTGTGTGTGTATTACACAGATAGACACGTTAGATCAAAACTACAAGAACAGTGTATTTGATAAGGAATGTTCAAGCGATTAATAAATGCTGTAACAAATGTATTGCTAATTGTTAATGCATTAACTATAGGACTATATTGTAAAATGCTACATTATCATTATGAAAATAAAGTTTATTTATTATTAAGGCATAGTCTTTTATTGTTGTTTCTTAAAATTTTTTTTTAAATGTATATATTTTCATCATGGACAGTCGTATTTGTCATTGTCTTGCTAGACAGAAGCAAATATCTTTGACGCTAATGGATGCAGATTATTAAAAAGACCTCAGGTTTAATGGAAAAAAGATGTGCACTATTTGGGTCAGAAGCCCTTTGTAATATAGAGGAATAATAGGGCCGGAGGGACAGAGAACAGACCTAATGGGCGGGCGTTGATCTGTTGGCCCCAAGAAACCTGTATTTAGTGACGTGTGAGCTACGTGACTGAACAGAACACAGCAACCCAGCTGTGCCACCACATCATTAGTGAGCTATGTAATCTTAGATTTCATCGGATCGCATTATCTATCTCTCCAAAACTTTCTGCCTCTCACACCTGTTTTCCCAGTACACTTTGAGCGAGTAGGCCTGTAAATCACTTTCTAAAGGCTTTCATTTGTTGAGGACTTTAAATGTTGCTGTTTGCTTCTGGCTAAGCCAGTGGCTGTCATAATGAAGTTAGTATACACACATTTCAGCATGACTTGATGGTTATGTTGTCCTTCAGCTATGGAAGAGATATATGGCTATTGTTTGGATGAAAGTGTGGCCGTGATTGTCAGGTGAGAAGGTTGTTCCTCCACCAGACATGTTTTCGCAATGCTGTGGGATTTTTCATGCCTGAGTGGCGGAGCAGTGATTTAATCTAATCCTCATTCCAGAGCGCAGTCGTTTTATTGTTTGGAAACTATGCAGAACCATCCTGAGTTCCTGTTAGTTCAGTGAAATTAATGCTCTGTGTCATCCTGCGTTACGCTTTTAAGTTTGCAAGTTACAACCAAAGAGGTTTGGTTTATTCTAGGCCACAAGCATTAATTCTTGTTTGGAAGAAATAAATGTCACTTCCTCTTTTTTTATAGTCATTTATCATCCATCTGTGGTGAGGATGATGATGCACACATACACAAATCCACCCAGAACGCTTTTATTTGACACACACATTTCACAAGAATCATATTTTATTGGAGGAGATGGTTTTTCACACTTGTTTATAGCCAACAGATTTCATTTCATAAACACTTTTGCCAAATCGTATATCGCTTTGCACAGGTAAAGTGCAAAAAAACTGCAATTTTTCCCACAACGCCTCTTTATTTCACAGTGGCTCTTTAAATAAACCACCTTTCACAATGATAACACGGTTTCGATTATTCACCAGGACAGATTAAATTACATGAACAAGGATGCAGTGTGGCCTTCAACTTCTGTAGCATGCTGTTGATTACCACAGAAAATGATTTGGACTCAAATAAACAACAACAAAAAGTGACACACTTACAGTGGAAGTCTATAGAGCAAGAAAAACTTGTTTTCCCATTGATTTCTATTGATAAGAGTATTTCTATACACACATTTTTTTATTATTATTATAAACTAGGGTTCAAGTTTATAAAAAAACTGGAATATTCTTTTAATTGTGTGTCCTTGTAAAATATTTTTTTGAGAAGAACAGAAAAATTATCTTAGCATCTTTCAAAAGCATTTAATTCCAGAGCCAAAATCATTTGATACGTCCATTCAAAGATCAAAAGTATAACAGCTTGACTGATTTAAATTTTTAAATGAAACATGAACCTTGGCTCTTTCATTTCTCACACCATGACACTTAGGAATCAGGTGGCACTGTAATTATTGTATCTTGGTGAGACGTACAGGCTTTTCTGATTAAACACATCAAACTTTGAAACCAGCAGGCGTGAGAGAAAAAGGGTAGCAGGCGTTGAAGAATGTGTTGAAGATTAGATTAAAAAACACTTAAACTCCGTCGTCTATTTTGACATTGGAGAATAAGTTGTGGAGAGGCTTGTTGGCTCATGGTCAGTGTAAATCCAGCCCTGTTTTCCTTCTTAGCGAAGTTCCATGGCTTTGACGAGGTAGAGAGGCATATTATTCATGGGTTTGCCCAACCACACCATCTGCCAGCCCACATCCTGCATATTATACCTCTCCATGGAGCAAATCAGTTTTCTTACCCCACTACAGTCTCCTCGCACTTAAATTAGTCCTTTGGACGTTATTGTACTGTCATAATTCATTGTAATAATTTGTTGAGTTGGCTCGTACGAAAGCGTAGCTTAATTTGTTATTCAGATGCTTCACCACCTGTTTGCGAGCCTGTGATTCTTGGTGCGCTGCCATGCAAGAAAGGCATTTTAGAACACAAAGGGACCTTTCGTCTGTCACAGAGAGCTAGTTATTAGCGTCTCAGGATGGGAACAGTCTGAGAGAGGTCTGAGAAGAGGCCAAAGCCAACCAGTTTACCAGGCTGGAAAATACTATAAACATCAGACACCCGCAGCCAAAAACTGTGGTGGCTATTACTGTACGTGGGTGAGTAATTGACTCAAAATAGCACCCATCCCCTGACAAAACAAGGCGAGGTATAATATGAATCTAATTATTTAAGATTAATTTAAAGAACAAAAGGGCATTTCATTAAACACTTTCTCAATTAGTTACAATATTGTATTATATTGTATTTATACCCTTCTAAAATTTGAGGTTAGTAAGAACTGTTTAAAGTAATTAATACTGTTTGAAAGTAATTAATACTTTTATTCAGCAAAGACGCATTAAATTGATTAGAAGTGACAGTAAAGACTTCACATTGGTACAAAAAGATTGTTTCAAATAAATGCTGTTTTTCTTTTTACTTTCTATTCATTAAAGAATTCTGGTGGAGAAGAAAAAAAAGGAATCATTAATTCTCAAAAATGTAAAAACTTTACCAGCCCCAAACTCTTGTTTGTTTTTAGTTAGTTAGTTAGTTGGCTATAATGCTCTTTGATCATTCTCAAATTATTCTGTGTGATATAATCGCCAGGTTTGTGCATTTCAATTGCTGCTGTCATTAAAGCAAAAAAGAAATTGTAATATTCATTATAATTTTTCAGTTGAACTTTCACCTTAAATTGTTATGGTGATAATAACCGGTTATTTTTAATGGGAAAAAAATTTTATTAAAAAGAATGCAAAACAGAAGCATTATGTACTCAGATTGTATATGAATTAAAGCCTGTAATTTCTCAGGATCAGAAGTCATCCTGCCTGTACAAGCCTCATTCGGTCTCGATTTGAGACAAGCCTGTACGTCTGAGGAAGTGGAGCTGATCTATCCGTCCCATCAAAACAAAACACTCAGTCAAAAAGCCCTTAAGCATCCAAGCCAGGTATGGCATGAAATTCAAGTTCAACCACAATGCCACCCACTCGCTTTACCAGCGCAAAGACTACGGATCAAATGAATTCGGAAATGCGCAGTTTTGTGGCTGAGCTATTAGTGGCTTTCGGAGCTGGCAGTTGTGGAGATAGATGGATTAGCTGACTTTAATAGCTGGCCCAGTAGCATTAGAGCCGAGCTGAAGCAGGAGAAGAGGAACAATACGGCACATTAGAGAGGCAGCCAGCAAACATGAAGCTAGTTCTAATTAGCATTCATTAACTGTAGGGGAAAGAGCGATTATGGTCTTTAAGAAGTGCATTAGCTAATGTTGCTTTTTCACATGTCAGCAGATCTGAATTGGGACCGTGTTGCTACATCAAAACATATTTGCTTTACGCTCATGAGTGCGCCGGGGGGTGTTTGTGCGGTTATCTCAAACAATGCCCGGCCTTCGTTTGTTTGGTTTTAAAGCTTCGTATGCAACTCAAGCTTAACTGGAGGTCAGCTTAAACATTACACCTGCTTATCCGTATCAAATGACCCAAACCAAACACACAAGCAGCGAGACTTTGCGGTACCTGTAGTATTCCACACTTCGCACAGCCGGACCAATTATTTGCTCAAATTAGCCCAGGTCTGACTTATGCATATCAGAGCAAATTGTTCGCAGTTTGCCCCACGGCAAGAAAATATGTTTTCTTTTGCCGTCATGTTGACAGTTTCCCAGAGCCTTGAGGAAATTGCTTTGGGTGTACGTATTGCTGAGTGAGGCCTATTCCCAGACGGTCAATATTTGTCTGTTTGTTTGCCAGCGAGGCCCATAGATTAAATGGGACAGGTTAGCAAGCCTCATCTAAACAGTAAGACACTGTCATTTGAGAGGTTAATCTTTTCTCCTTATTCGCATTCTCTAATGAGACGCAAGTCAAACATTAGTCAGCTGCTTGTTGTTATTAGCGCTTTCACCTGCACAATCACTTCTATGTTAGATTATGATTCATGCGGAAAGCTTTAGGGTCACATGACAGCCACTGTTGATTCTACCAAACCAACTGTTTGCACAGCTCTCAGGGCATAAAAGTGTCTGTGATTACCGAGCAGACGTGTTGATACGGCCGTAGGTGCGGTGGGCGTGGAGCCGATGATTCAGTTACCTTTGTAAAGACAGACAAAGAGCTGACCTTGGGCCTGTTGTTCGTGTACTTTGACAAATTGACCTTCCCCTGCAACCCTGAGAAGACACAGCCCTCATTAATCCCACAGTGCGCTTGTAATAGGTTGTAAATAAGTGTGATGTAAACGGAACGACGGGAATCTTTGACCGATCTTTGTTGGATCACCGGCTCCTTCAGCGAGAGCCAGGAGCAAAAGAAGGAGAAGAATGCATTGCTAAATTCCTGTCATCTCTTTATCCCATGCTTTGTTGCCTCTGTTGTGAACGGTCAAGGTTCACCAAGAGCGCACACTAGGCCCCCCTCACACACACTCACACACTGCAGACGGTGCGCTCCCCTCCCCCACCTTCCTCCCGCCCTGTGTGCTCAGCTAATATTGACTCTCCAGGCTAACACTGCCTCTATTGAGCTGAGCCATTCACAATAATGTTTGACCAGCATTAGAACATCATTGAGATAACAGGGGAGGCGAGGACCAGGCCTCACTAAGGTTACACAGCTAATGAAAACCAGAAGGGGAGTAAATGACAGGGGAACTGGGAAAAACCACCTCAAGATGAATATGGCTTCGAAACCGTACTGTATTTGCAGTGTTATGCACTGTTTTTTCATTGTGCAATGATGAGGACAAACCGTTTTATAGTGGCTTTTCCATCCCATTTCTTGTCATTTGTAGTCTTATATTCACATTTCAGCATTAAAACTCATTCCAGGTCTCAGTACGCTTCCATTGCTCTCTTGGACATATTTCAAAGCACTTATTATCTACAACCTTGGATCATCGTGTTTTATGCTAAGAATTCCTAAATAGGATGATTGACTTGGCACAAGTCACTTTAAGGCTAGTCAGTTCACGTGACAGCCATCTTGGTAACATATACAGGCAGTTGATTTTTTTTATATATATGACCCTGGACCACAAAACCAGTCATAAATTTTTCAAAATTGAGATTTATACATCATCGGAAAGCTAAATAAATAAAGCTTTTCATTGATGTATGGTTTGTGAGGATAGGATCTATTTGGCCAAGATACCACTCGTTTAAAAAATTGGAATTGCCGGTCGAAAAAAAAAAATCAAAATACTGAGAAAATGGCCTTTAAAGTTGTCCAAATGAAGTTAGTAGCAATGGATATTGCTAATCAAAAATTAAGTTTTAATATATTTACGGTAGGAAATTTACAAAATATCTTCAGGGAACATGATCTTTACTTAATATCCTAATGATTTTGGCATAAAAGAAAAATTGATAATTTGAACCATACAATGTATTGTTTGCTATTGCTACAAATACACCTGTGTTACTTATGACTGGTTTTGTGATACAGGGTCACAATAGTAAATTGAGAGAATAAACCAATGTCATTGTCGTATTCGTTATAATTATTATAGTATTTATAATGTTTTGAATTAGATTTAATTTAAGGTTCAGTTTTAATTTTAATTTTCCGTTTAAGCATTTTGTTGTGCTTTGTCCTTTATTATTTTTAATACTTCTATTTAGATTATTGATTTCAGTTTAGTCATTTTTAGTACTTCAACTTAATTAAGGCAACATTGCTAATTTCATCTAATATTTTATTTTATTTTAGCTTTATTTCAATTAACATGATTTTAAATCTTTTTAGTTTTAGCCTCACATCCTCAAATTGTTTACCTTTTTCGAATTCGAATCCCCTATTTTTTTCAGGTGGGTCAAGTTGATGCTAAAAGAAAGTCGATCAAAAAAAATGGGATTGGGATTTCTGTTGCTTTTTTATTTTTATTTTATTTCAATTAACAAACATAATTAGCATTATAATTTCCCTGGCTGAATTCAGAATAGCATATGAGCATACTAGCTCTATAATAGCTTACTCTTATTATTTCTGCAAGATGGTAGTATGCTGTTCTAAATGCCTCCCATTCATTTTTATACAAGTGGTCCATCTCCTCCTCCTTTCAATGTTTCTACCCAGCAGAGCGGAAATGAGGAGAGGAGATGGAGGAGATGTGGTGAGACCGGAGGAGAGTGCTGCCATCTTATGGCCGCATGCAGTCCTGCTCCTGACTGCTGCTGGGCCCCACTTCATGCCTTGTTTGAATGGCTTCAGGTTATATTTCCACTCAGCCGTGTAAGCTAAATGAAGCGTATATAATGCAAATGAGAGACTGAGTGAGAGAGAGAGAGCGAGGGAAAGAGGGGAGGTGTGGAGGAGAGTGATAGCAGAACAGCCGTGTGCAGTGTTGCTAGCTGAGGAAACAGAGTGAGATGTCAGCATCTTTTTGTGTGAAAATCTGTCATTGCTTAAGGGAAGAAAAGAGACCATTTAGGATTATTTATTAAAAATAGATCAATTATATTTTTTAATAATAAAGTCATTTTAATAAGACCATAGAAAATGTATATCTATAATCGACAGTATTTGATTAACTTCAATTCTGATGCCATGTTTGAGATTCCTTGATGCTACATGGCACAGGGAGTTGTATATCTGAACAGACAGCATGAAAACATGGGAGTAATCTGGAATGGCTGTGTGTCAGCTCAGGTGGTTGTTATTTAACTTGACTTGACAAGGCTGCCTCTGTGATATTTAGAATTAATTATTCTAAATGTCTGTCAGCAGTGTTGGCAGACCATATGCATGTATTGGACAGGTATCTTGCATAGCAATGCCGATTTGGCCTTGTCAACAACCAAGTTTGTCAGTTTCTGAGATTAAAGAACTGACTATAAGATTCTAACATGGCCTTGTGTGCACCAGGCAATAATACAAAATAAAACAGAAAACTGATGTATAATCATATATTTTATAATAAATAGCCTAAATAAATTAAAGGTGCAATAGGTGATTGTCTTCAGAAACATTTTTTGTTATGCTGGTTAAAGGTCTCTTCACATCCCGATAGCCAATCACTAAGTTAAATAAAAACAAAGGAAAAAAAAATAAACTAAGCCTAATTATGAACTTTGTGTTATCAATTTTTTATTGGTGGTATTTTTGGATATATACACAGTAATGGTCAAACAGTTGGAAGTAATATGTTTCTTTTTTTTTTAAGTTTTGAAGTGGTGTAGGCTCACTAAGTCGGCATTTATTTATTAGTATTATTATTATTATTATTAAAAAGGCATTAAATAGTGAAATTTATTAAAAGGTTAAAATTACCTCTAAATATATTTTAAATGTAATTTAATCCTGTGATGGCAAAACTGTTTTCAGCAGCCATTTCTACAGTCTTCAGTGTGATCCTTTAGAAATCATTCTAATATTCTGATTTGGTGCTCAAGAAACATTTACTATTATTATTAATAATATTTTCACAGTTTTTGTGCTTATATGTATAAGTAAGATTAAAAAATAAGAAGAAATTTAAAAATGTATTCAGCAAGGATGAATTTTTTTTTTTTTTTTTATTTTTTTTTTTTTTTTTTTTTTTTATCAACTTGTTTAAACAGATCAATCACAATATTACAGTTTTGTTTTTGATCAAGTAAATGCTGCCTTGGTGAACATAAGAGACTTCTTTCAAAAACATGAAAACTAATTGAATCATTCCAAATTGTTTGGCCAGTGAGTGTATACTGTATTTTTTTTTCAAGCCTACATTGTCAAACTGATTTATATTTAATATATATTTTGTAGTATAGGAATACATGTCAAATAGCTTATCTGGAAAAAAAATAAATATCTGGCAGTGCCCCTGTATTGGCTTTGACAGAGACGAGAGATAATAGAGAGACATTGGCTGTTCTTCATTAGATTCTCCTCTGCCCCTCAGCAAACAGAAGTAGCTCCGGCCAAACAAGCTCAATCAAAAGGTGGCTTCACTGGACGATGTTAGCTCAGCAAATCCAGCTCTACACACACGACTTCAAAGAATAGGCTCATCTCCTCCTAACCTTTGATGTATTGTGTATTGATCACGAGGAGAGCCGGGAGAGAGTGATACGATGGATGCCCTAAGAGGGATTAGTGGAGGCCAGGCCGGGCTCAAATACAAATGTTCCTGAAGAGCAGCTTGGTCTCTGGGGCTTGGCCAGCTGCCCTGTCCTCTAACCAGCTCTATAGGAGTGGGTGCTTTAAAAATGCCGGATTAAAAAAAAAACTTTTAATTAAAATGAGCATGTGTTGGTGGATAAGAATTAATTCTAAGTCGTTTGGTCTGAAGTAACTTCACTTGAGTGTGATTATTGTAAAGGTATTACTCCATATATCACGCTATTTTGCCGGTCCACTCCAAAGGGCTTCATATTCTCGGAGACTATCATGAATAAAGAGCTCTTGAAATGTAAAGGCCCAGTGATGTAACTGTTCTGGTGCCATGCCGTCATGCTTGGACAGCGCAGCACTCGTCTCCCTGCCGCAGATGTCTTCATACCTTGTTTCTTGTCTCTCGTCAGCTAAGTTAAGGTAGAATGACATTGCGATTGTTGTTTCTTTGCCACCACAGACAATTGGAACGGCCCATCTTGGAACAGTCTGCTCACACCTGTAGCCGACAGCCAGCGTGACAGGTCTCTTCAAAGTCTGTGTTTACGACTACATGAAAGAATGGAAGAGATGAAAATCCTCTTTGAAAGACACGAGCTGGGTACCTAAGCAGCAGCTTACGACATTTCATGGAAATAATATTTTTATTGATAAATGCCCCCAGGGTAAATACACAGTGCATGCTGCAGCTCGTCAGCACAAAGATTTTTTTTTTATTATTATTCTGTATAATTTCAATGAAATCAAACAGATTTCAACAGGCATTAAAACACGGCATGCAATAAAAAAGCATGCCAGATGCTCACAGCCTAATTTTGAGGAATTAAATACCTCACAATACTACTTCGTGTACACAGTGCATACTAGAGGTAGTGCATATAACATTTATCGTACATTATCCACCTGATTTTGCAATGCGAAAGTATTATATTTTTTGTAAGTGTGTGGGACTTCCGATCCACTACACGTAAATATCTAGAGGAATAACAAGAATAACAGTAAAACTATTTGTGCTACAAACCAGTGTGTCTTTGATTCTGACAATATATTAAAATAATGTGATTAAAAAATGCCAATTTGCAATATCAAGCAGCAGCGTGGTGAGCTGTATTATACAGCCTTGTACAAATAGCTGCATCCGGTCTTATGTTAAAAATAAGGTGAGAAGAATGTTTATGATTTCTCAAGAAACTCAAGGGATTTTTAGACTAGTTTATTTGACTATAGTTTGTTTTGATGAACCAGTTAAAACCAGGATTCATTTATCAGTCATCACTCAAAAGTAAAGTTCCTATGTGGTATACATGTTTGAAATACATTTTTGGTTAAAATGTGAAATGGATTTTTTTTTAAATGACAAAAATTAAAATGAAAAAAAATAAATGTTGCATATATATGTCGTATATATATAGTCATATATATTAAGCATTTCTATATAGATATATAATATAATAAGGTCGTAGATAATCTATATATATATGCTATATCTAAGTTATATATACAGAAAATATATGATATAATATTTAAATGCTGACATGAGGAATATATATATAATATAGATTACGACATATATATATATATCCATAACTATACGACATATATTGCCGACAGAATATATCGATGACATATATATAGACATATATATTTAATATATACAGTGGTGTGAAAAGGTTTTGCCCCCTTCCTGTTTTTTTTATATTTTTTTGCATATTTGTCACACTTAAAAAATTCAGATCATCAAACAAATTTTAATATTACACAAAGATAATGCAAGTAATGCAGTTTTTAAATTATGATTTCTTTTACTAAGGGAAAAAAGCTGTCCAAACCTAACTGTGGCCCTACGTGAAAAATGAATTGCCCCCTAAATCTAATAACTGGATGTGCCACCCTTTGCAGCAACAACTGCAAACAAGCATTTGCGATAACTGCCAATGAGTCTTTCACATCGCTGTGGAGGAATTTGGCACTCTCTCAGCCACCCCGCCTATGTGTTTACACTCACCATCACCATTGGAGGTTTGAGCATGAATGGACTTGTAAGCATTCAATGGATTTAGTCCGACTTTGATTTGGCCACTCCAAAACCTTAATTTAGTTTTTCGTGAGCCATTCAGAGGTGGACTTGCTGATGTATTTTGGATCATTGTCCTGCTGCATAAAACGAAGTGCGCTTGAGCTTGAGGTCACAAAACTGATGGCCGGACATTCTCCTTCAAAATTTTCTCATAGAGTGCAGAATTCATGGTTCCATCAAATATGGCAATTCGTCCAGGTCCTGAAGCTGCAAAGCAAACCCAGATCATCACACTACCACCACCAAGTTTGACTGTTGCTATGATGTTCTTTCTATGAAATGCTGTGTTGGTTTTACACCAGATGTACCGGGACACACACCTTCCAAAAAGTTCAAACTTTTGTCTCATTAGTCCACAGAATATTTGCCCAAAAGTCTTGGGGATAAAAATATAAAAGATATTTTGTGAAACAAGCCTTTGTGTTCTTTTTGATCAGCAGTGGCTTTTGCCTTGGAACTCCCATGGATGCCGTTTTTGCCCAGTCTCTTTCTTATTGTTGAATCATGAACACTGACCTTAATTGAGGCAAGTGAGGCCTGCAGTTCTTTAGATGTTGTACTGGATTCTTTTATGACCTCTTCAATGAGTCGTCGTTGTGCTCTTGGAATAATTTTGGTAGGCCGGCCACTCCTGAGAAATTTCACCACTGTTCCAAGTTTACTCCATTTGTGGATAATGGCTCTGAGCGTGGTTCGCTGGAGTCCCAAAGCCGTAGAAATGACTTTATAATCCTTTCCAGACTAATACATGTCAACTATTTTGTTCTCATCTGTTCTTGAATTTCTTTAAATCACGGCATGATGTATTGCTCTTTAAGCATGCTTCACTTTGTCAGGCAGGTTCTATTTAAGAGACTTCTTGATTGCGAACAGGTGTGGCAGAAATCAGGCCTGGGTGTGGCTAGTGAAACTTAACTCAGCTTTCTAAAATAATGTGGTTAAGTGCAGTTCTTTCAGTGATTAACAGGAGGGGGGAATTACTTTTTCACGTAGGGCCAGGCAAGGTTGGACAGCTTTTTTCCCTTAATAAATGAAATTCATCATTTAAAAATTGCATTTTGTATTTACTTGCATTATCTTGTGTAATATTAAAATCTGTTTGATTATCTGAATCTTTTAAGTGTGACAAATATAAAAAAAAAACAGGAAGGGGGCAAAAACCTTTCAACACCACTGTAGAGGACTATAGCCTATACAACAACAATATCGTATTACATATATATATATATATAATATAAACAGGGGGTACTGAAAGTATTCAGACCCCCTTAAATTTTTCACTCTTTGTTTATATTGCAGCCATTTGCTAAAGTCATTTAAGTTATTTTTTTTTTCCTCGTTAATGTACACACAGCACCCAATATTGACAGAAAAACACAGAATTGTTGACATTTTTGCAGATTTATAAAAAAGAAAAACTGAAATATCACAATGGTCCTAAGTATTCAGACCCTTTGCTCAGTATTTAGTAGAAGCACCCTTTTGATTTTAATACAGCCATGAGTCTTTTTGGAAAGATGCAACAAGTTTTTCACACCTGGATTTGGGGATACTCTGCCATTCCTCCTTGCAGATCCTCTACAGTTGTCAGGTTGGATGGTAAACGTTGGTGGCCAGCCATTTTTAGGTCTCTCCAGAGAAGCTCAATTGGTTTTAAGTCAGGGCTCTGGCTGGGCCATTCAAGAACAGTCACAGAGGTGTTGTGAAGCAACTCCCGGTATTTAGCTGTGGGCTTAGGGTCATTGTCTTGTTGGAAGGTAAACCTTCGTCCCAGTCTGAGGTCCTGAGCACTCTGAGAAGGTTTTCGTCCAGGATATCCCAGTACTTGGCCACATTAATCTTTCCCTCGATTGCAACCAGTCGTCCTGTCCCTGCAGCTGAAAAAACCCCCACAGCATGATGCTGCCACCACATGCTTCACTGTTGGGACTGTATTGGACAGGTGATGAGCAGTGCCTGTTTTTCTCCACACATACCGCTTAGAATTAGGCCAAAAAGTTCTATCTTGGTCTCATCAGACCAGAGAATCTTATTTCTCACCATATTGGAGTCCTTCGGGTGTTTTTTAGCAAAATCCATGCGGGCTTTCATGTGTCTTGCACTAAGGAGAGGATTCCGTCGGGCCACTCTGCCATAAAGCCCAGACTGGTGGAGGGCTGCAATGATGGTTGACCTTCTACAACTTTCTCCCATCTCCCGAATGCATCTCTGGAGCTCAGCCACAATGACTTTGGGTTCTTCTTTACCTCTCTCAACAAGGCTCTTCTCCCCCGATAGCTCAATTTGGCCGGACGGCCAGCTCTAGGAAGGGTTCTGGGCGTCCCAAACGTCTTCCATTTAAGGATTCTGGAGGCCACTGTGCTCTTAGGAACCCTAAGTGCAGCAGAAATTTTTTTGTAACCTGGGCCAGATCTGTGCCTTGCCACAATTCTGTCTCTGAGCTCTCAGGCAGTTCCTTTGACCTCATGATTTCATTTGCTCTGACATGCACTGTGAGCGATAAGGTCTTATATAGACAGGTGTGTGGCCTTCCTAATCAAGTCCAATCAGTATATCAAACACAGCTGGACTCAAATGAAGTTGTAAAACCATCTCAAGGATGATCAGAAGAAATTGACAGCACCTGAGTTAAATATATGATTGTCACAGCAAAGGGTCTGAATACTTAAGTGATATTTGATATTTCAGTTTTTCTTTTTTAATGAATCTGCAAAAAATGTCAACAATTCTGTGTTTTTTCTGTCAATATGGGGTGATGTGTGTACATTGAGGAAAAAAAAATAAATTAAATGATTTTAGCAAATGGCTGCAATATAACAAAAAGAGTGAAAAATTTAAGGGGGTATGAATACTTTCCATACCCACTGTATAAAATAGCTATAATAACATAATAAATTAGAGCACCAGAAAGAAAGAAAGCAAGAAAGAAAGAAAAGAAACATTTGTATGGATGAATCATTCACAGCACAATAAGCTCAATATCATGCATTAACAAAAGAGATAAGATCAATTTTTATTTCATGCTGATTTTTAAAACAGTTTTTATGTAGATAGATACATTCCATTTTGTTGCTATCACTTTAATTGAGATTCTGATTAAGATTTAGCCAGACGCAGATTTTAATCTAATAGTAGCTTTGTATATGTATTGTAGGTAGCTTGCATGCAGACAAGACTCTTGCCCAACTGCACAACAGTAACTGGATGAAACCAACAAGCCATGTAACCGTGCAGCTCTGTGAAGGACTCGCAGTGGTCACAGCAAAAGTGAGTCAACGGAAATCAGTTCTGGCAGACTGTCACCGCGAGGTCACAGCCTGTTAGAGTGTGGGCAGCACATGCCCTAGACTTCAAGAACGAAAACAACTGACAGCTGCAGAGAGTTAAAGCACAGTCAGAAACAAAGACCCTGAGGGGAAAATAATGAACAGTTCATTCATCCTCATATTGTGATACACATGAAAGGATATTTATTCTGTGAAAAATACTTGTTTCGTATGTTGCTTATGCTGGAAGACATCATGTTTTTATTATGAGTTTTTGGCATTTGCACCAGATCTGTTGATTGTAACATTCCTCTTTTTGGACAAATATCATTCATAGTAAGAGAATCATTGTCTCATTTTCACAAAGATAATTACATTTTAAAATATAATGAAAGGTTCCAAACAGATGTCTGGCAGGCGTCCATTAACTCCATTAAATAATATTTATCAGTATCTGTTAAAGGGATGGTTCACCCCAAAAATGAAAAATCTGTTATCATTTATTCACCCTCATGTCATGAGTTATTTAAAGCAGAATATCCAAGCTGCTTTTTTTTCATACAGTGAAAGTGAATTGTGACCACGGCTATCAGGCAAGATTCATTTTATCCTGTTACTCATACAAAGATCATATGACTTCCAAATACTTGTAATATAATGCATATGGACCTGTTTTAGGGTGTTTTTATTGGAGCTTGACAGCCCCCTGGTTTCCACAATGAAAAAAAAGTAATGTAGAAACAGTTTTCACTAAGAAATTTCGAGAAAATTTTACAAAGAATATAAGTAGAAATACTGAAATAGTATTTTTTGTAAAATGTACTCCAATTAGGTGTAAAATTCAAGAACAAGCAACTTACAAGAAATTGATAGTAAATTTCACAAATAATTACAAAGAATCGACACATAACATTGAATTATAGTGAGATTTGGAAGTAGAAATACTGAAACAGTGTTTTTTTTGTGTAAAACATCAATTACTGGCGCAATATACAAGAACAAGCAATTTACAAGAAATTAATAGTAAATTTCGTAAATAATTACAAAGAATCAACAAGTAACACATTGAATTATAGTGAGATTTTGAAGTAGAAATACTGAAATAGTATTTTTTGTAAAACGTACTCCAATTATTGGCGTAATATACAAAAATGAGTAATTTACAAGAAATTGCTAGTAAATTTCGCAATAATAATTGCAAAGAATCGACAAGTAACACATTGAATTATAGTGAGATTTGAAAGTAGAAATACTGAAATAGTTTTTTTTTTTCCTCAAAGATACTTCAATTACTGGCGCAATATACAAGAATGAGCAATTTACAAGAAATTGATAGTAAATTTTGCACGTAATTACAAATAATCTACAGTACAAGTAACACATTAAATTATAGTGAGATTTTGAAGTAGAAAATCTTAAATATTTTTTAATAAAACACTCCAATTATTACAAACATTTGATAGTAAATTTTGCAAATAATTACAAACAATTGGCAAGTAGCACATTGAGCTAAATGTAAAATTTTGAAGGAGAAAGACTGAAATAGTATTTTCTTGCAAAACATACTCCAATAATAGTTTTATTCACTGTAATGACAAAAAGATTCAGAATGCCAACATACTGCTAAACTTGTTCCACGGAAGAAAGTTTGCACTGTATTACGGTTTGAGTTTAATAAATAATTACACTTTTAATTCTGGACTAATTATCCATTCAATAATCAGTAAAAAGAGTGGTGAAACGTGTTAAACGCACACCCTTTTTGTTACATGAAAAGCTAGAAATTAAAACAAAGCATTTTAGATGGCCACATACAGCAGAGGCAGTTCAGGCGATACAGAACACATTTTCAGTCAGCGCTCTGAATGCGCTTCAGGACAAAATAAACTGACCCGGTGCAGCTCATATTAAAATGCAGCTCATATCTCAATTTACCCTGCGTATTGGTATGCGTGATGATGAACAGGAGCCAAAGAGGAGTGAAGCACCACAGTAAAGCGAGATGAGACCCCGGGGAGGGCACGAGACGCGCTGAATGACAATTGCACCCGACTGTCAACACTCATCTGCATTTTAACCTCCCTTTGGACTGACACGCTGGCTCGCAGGCAGCCACGGTCCTGACATATCAAGATGTAGAGTGGGAACCGTGCTCTGGGCCTTCATTAGCAAAGCGTCGGGCTCATGCAGTATTTACAGAGTCGTCCACTAATTGAGTTTTAATGTCAGTGACTGCTCCCCAGGACACATCTAGATAGGTATATGGGCCTTTAAAGGGCAGCCTCATCTGCGGTTCAACCATCACCAACCACAACATGCCCTTCTAAACCTCATCGCCCCTGAGGGGAAGCTGCCATCATGATATGAGAGAGGAAAAACCGACCCCCCTCATCTAATTCAGCTAAAAGGCTGCTAGAAAGCCTCCTCAGCTGACCACCATAACCAGCCTTTGTCCCGGTGGTTAAATGATTAATAGAGTCGGCATGGCAGCCTTGTTTACAGCATGTGAAGAAGGTTTCCACTGCATAATGCCAAAAACTAAGTGTTGACAATCCACTCCCTGAGTGTCTACATAATACATAACATCAGCCAAACATGGGAAAACAGCAACAGCCTGTGCGCCGGAGACGACTGCACTGACATGACCTGACAGGCCTTGAAGCTCAAGGACACCTGGTTTACACGGCCTGTTGACTTGATCGGCGTTTGATCTGACATGATGAAAATCTTCCATTTTACCTGCATCTGTGGTGTCGGTTGAAATGGGAGAGGAATAATTAAGGGCAAACTGAATATTTGAATCGCATTAATGAGAAAATGACCGTAGAGTACACAGGCCGATTACATATACGCATGGAATAAACATGAAGAAATTTGCATCTAATGGTTCGGTGTGGTGGGGAAACGCAGTGAGAACCTCATTAGACGGTCTGCCTTACTCCAAATTATTTTGTGTCCGTTTCTCCTGCGGCAAGCAATAGACTCGCAGAGGACAGAAAAAGACTCTTTGCAGGAATTAATCATCCAAATAGCAGATAAACCATGCAATCATTTATTTTGAAAAGCCAAGCTGACTAATTAGTGTGAATTCAAGCAGGCAGTTCTCCGGTATTTTCTCTCCAGCATGTTTTTAATTCTTTATTGTGTATTCTGCAGGTTAAGCACTTAAATAGAGAATTACTTTCACTTTGCTAAAAGAACTTCCTTCCTTAGAAATGAGCCAAATGACTACTGTTGCATTCTGGTTAGTTCTCCCCTGGCATGATCCAATTTGTTTTATAGTAGAAAATTTCATTTCTTTTCTCGTTTTTTTTTTTAAAGTCAACACAAAATCTTTTTACGTTCTATTCTGATTCATTTGTGCACATTATTGCTAACAAATTGATTTGTCTTGGCAATCAACCCTGTTTACTATCTATTTTCTATTGTAATTCATTTGTGAGCATTATTGCAAACAACTTTTTGCCCTTGTAATCTTTAATCAAAATATAATAATTTTCTCTTTTATTATACTTTACTTATAATTTTTTCCAAAACAAAAAAAATTGAAAGTTCGTACAATAACCTGCTTCCTCTGACGAAATGATTTCCTCGCTTAAGTCACCTGGCTAAAAAGTTAATTCTGCATTGTTTTAGGAACTGCATATTCATGCAGTTTTGGAGCATTATTATTTAATTTATTATTCCTGTTTAAACAGTGGAACTAATCCCATTCATTATTACAAGCTTTTTACAGTGAGAAATCGAGGCAGACCAAAAAACTATCACAACAATGTTAAATTTGAAACATTTTGCTTATCAAAGAGACTATTTACTCTAAAGGTGCAATCTGTATTGTTATTATTTTATTTTTAATTTAATTTTATAATTTTAATTTTATTTCATTTCCATGACTGATATGACAGTTGTCTTTATACTGGCAAAAGTTTAACCAGTGTCATTGTAAATGCTCTTTATTTGCTAGCAGCCAGTAATTTATTCCACAAATGAAAGTACGTAGTAACAGGGGGTTACTGAGATTAAGTGAGTAGTATTTGACTCATGTGATCTCAACACGTCAGCCCCCATTAGACAATCCCCTTCATTTCAAATACATTGTTACCCAGTGTATACATTTTAGTGACTGAAACTACAATTCCTAAAATTGCTTTTCTAATCTCTTACAACATACATAAATCAACAAGCTCACCATAACAGCGAAGGCTTTTTACAGTGCCAAAAGTACCTTTCACACCAGAGCATAAGTGAGCAATCCGTGCTTATGTTTGAAATTGCTACATTTTCAAGCAAGGTGCTCTCTGAGTGGTAGTTTTCAAGTCTTGCTCAAGTGTCTCTCTTATTCTTTCTCTCACTTCATTGGATCATAATCCTAATGCAGTAATCTAAAGCTCTATCATAGTATAACGTTCTCGCTAACTCCAGAGCCATTGCCAGCCGAGCCAAATGATTATATTGTAGTGTGGCTCATCAAACTGCGTATGGTCAAAAAGCAGAGCACTCGATGGCTTGCACAAGTGAGTTTAATGTCTGCTCGTTGCTTGGAGCCCTTGACCCTCTCTTGGAGGCGCTCCATGTTAGTCACTCTCTAGTGCCTCCAAATTGAAATGGAGTCAGAGGAGCAGATGAGATATCCACCATCAGGACTTGGCTGTGGAGTTAAAAGAGAGAGAGAGGGAGGGTTGAGCTTTACAGAACTGAGACTGAGATGTGTCACAGAGGACAATTATTGTACAATCCATGGGCAGATAGTTTAATCTTCTGAAATAAACAAGACTATGGTTTTATTCTCAGCTGAAAAAGAAATCCCAAACACTGCAGACAGGCATAGGAGCGGACTGAGTTACAAAAACATACCCTTGAGTCAGAGCAGAAAAACCTTTGTAATGTTCACAAGCTTGCTGGGGGAATGAATGGTAGAAATCGAAATTCTTTCAAAATTAAATTTGCAGTTCGGGCCTTGTAAGCAATCTTTTTAATCAAAAGGTAAATCCAGGAAGGAAGCTGAAATATTGGGGAAATATTTTGGAGGAAGTTTGCCTCATTTGAAATGGAATGTCTGGGCTCCAAACTCTTTAGACATGGTCCTCTTCAGGTACTTCAGTGGAATTGCTGCCGCTCCGATCCCCTTGACCTGTACGCACAGGCACACTTTTTATCCTGATACAAAATTGCTTCTGCTCAAAGCAGCAAACACTCAATCACCCTCTAACATCTTAATCTAACATCTTAACCAAACCCAACCAACCGTAACCCACCAAAAAACACAATTACATACATGCAGGATGACTGTAGGCTCAAATTTTGGAAAGGAAAGCTTGATGGAAGGAAACCGCTTAAAGTTGCCAGAACCAATGTCCATTTTTACTAACCGTTAAAAACCTAAAGAAATAGATGTTATGCCAAGCACAAAGTCAGCCGTCTAATTCAACAATCAGTCTTAGTAGGTGAAGTACTGTTGAAAAAAACCATAGCTTACATTTCCTCAGAAGTTCTGTGTTTATTCTGCAACTGAATAACTTCATACCATCATAAAGACATGCATACATCTTTGTTCTCATACGGTATGTGGGAGATGTGTGAACATTTTCAGGTTATATGAAGGTAATTCTTATTTTGATCCAATAGCTTTGAAACTGTATTGAATCTTTCATCAAAAACAGAAGCACGACACCTTCCAAACAAAGAGCTCAATGACTCAAGAATTCCAACAAAGAAAACACAGCCGTGTTGAAACGCATGATTTGGCCATTTTCACCCCTTTGGCACTAAAACAAAAAAAGTCAAAACAATAGAAGTTTTTGGGATCTGTTTTAGTCATACTCATGTCACTTGTGGTCATGTACAAACAACAGCAGTGCATGATTTCAGTAACACACTGTCTGGCACATTTACATCGGGTCTGTGTGAATTGAGGATTTTAATGTATTTCAGTGATGCCAAGTTAAGATTTGATGCATTATTTAATAAATACAATTTTACAGTTTAATCACATTATCCACTTAATTTAATCATGATGTACTTTAATCGTAATTCTTTTAGACTGGATTTTATATTAATGACAGATGTTGTCACTCATTAAGGCAGAGGCGACTAAAGGATATTTTGTGAGCAGAATTACAAGCTAATATCACATGTATTTAATAAAATATTCATTCATTGACAAGTAATTTTTATATTTTCTTGCACTTACATTCTTACATGGGACCCTGCAGGTCAGTAAAGTTAACTTTTCAATAGACTTCCATACAAGAGTTTCTTCAACTACCGGCTGTGGACTAAACAGCTCTCACAACAAGTAGTCTACTAATAGTCACTGTACATACATGGGACAACTAAACATGATGTTTGCGCCTCATCTCAGATTATGAATATTTTATGAAAATATTTTGTAATGGAAATACCATTTAAATATTTTCACATTTAAACAAAGAAAAGACTAACATTGCTAAAGCTAATTTCTTGGACAATATTTTTGCTGCATGAGATTCACACTTTTTAATTAGTGTGAAATATCTCAAGAAATTAAATCACCCATTTTACATATTGTGGTAATTACAGCTCAATGACAAAACACTCCATTCTGATTTCTTTATTTTTCAGTTTACTTCACAAGTCTCATACTTACTCTTAAAGTATCCATTGCCTACATGAAACAATAATATGACCCATGGCCATCTTGGTGTAAGAATTAAAACTCCTGACTTCTATAATTTAAGCACTGCTGCCATCTACTGCTTCCTTATAGAACCATATCAAGTGCTTGGAGAACTACATTACAAATGAACCAAAAGGACAAATTTGAGATGAGCAAAATAACCCACTATATGAACCAAACAAGTATATCAAATGCCGTTTATTAACAGTTTTGTCTGCAGCAATGTCATACAAATGAAACTACATGGAAAGAGTGCTGTTCCCAGGTGCTGCCTACTAAAGTCATGAAAATGACTTTTACTAAAGGATTTTTAAAGAAACAGCAGATGCTTCGATTGTCCCAACTGTCCAAATGCAAGAGAAGTACACATCAACATATATATATATAAAAACAAATACCTAATGTGCTTGAGACAGTTAGAAAACATTTGTAACATTTTTGTTTTGAAACCCACCCAGACCCACACTTACACCAAATGTGAATTTTACATGTCAACACCAAGGTAGAAAATGCAGTACAAAAACAGCTTTGGTGAACTTGTGTAGTCTTCTATAAAAAAAGTTTTTCCATAAAAGCATTTAAAAAAAAAAAAAGTTAAATATTATAAAGTGAATTTGCTATTGCACACAGTGATAAGAGGCTTCGAGAGGAAAGGACTCTGCTGTGATGACAATACTAGAGCAGTCTCAAGGCTTTCTGCGTCTACAAAACAAAATTGAGGCAATTTTTTAAAAAGCTGTTTTCACCAGTGTGACAAACAAATGAAACTGTATGCAAATAAAGAGCTTACTTTGGATATCCGTGATGCTGGTATCCAGGTCCCAGGTTTGAGCCAGCTCTCATCTCCAATGCCACAGAGCACTAGAGAATAAAGACGACGGGTTAGGAAACAAATATTTTCATATTTAAAATATACAAATATATGCACACAACTCCATTCAAACGTTTGGGGTCAGCAAGTTTACATTTTTATAGAAATTCAGCAAGAATGCATTAAACTGATCAAAAGTGACAGTAAAAACAATCACAATATAAAATCAATTTCAAATGCTGTATTTTGAACTTTGTTCCAAGAATAAGAAAAAGGGTTCTCGCAGAAATTAAAGAGCACAACTGCTTTCAAGATTTGTGTTTTTTACACTACAGTGACTTCTAAAAGGATCATGTGACACTGAAAACTGGAGTAATGGCTTCTGAAAATTTAGAACTGCAATCACAGGAATAAATTACATTAAAATATTAAAACAGAAAAGTCATTTTAAATTGCAATACTGTTTCACAATATCACTGAATTTGATGAGCCAGTTTTTAATATACCAAAAAAAGTCAGTTGATATCAGTATTTTACCCTCGTCTCCACATCAGTCCAGTCTCCTTCCATAGGCTCACCATCTGGGCCTGTCTCTGATGATCGTCTCTTACGGCTACAATCAAAAAGCACAACAATACAGAGCATTACTACGAGACCTAGAAATTTGCTGCCAAGTTTGAATTGCATTGGAGGTCATTACCTGGCCGCAACGGGGTTTTCCTGCGTGAGCGTTTCGATATCTGTGAACTGAACAGCCTGTCCTCCACCTCTAGTTTTGAACACTTCACCCTGATAAAGAGCAAAAGATTTGAGTTTCAGCTGACAACCAAAACCAGTCAGATTGAGCAAGACCACTAGAAAAAGAAGCTACCTTGATTAGCTTGGTCTGGATCTCTCCATCTGATGCAACTTCCTGGTGCGTCAGAACATACTTGTCACACTTGGACAGAGCTTTCTCATTGGGAGCATTCACTTTGATGGCATTGGGGATGTTTGGCTGCAGAACTGTATCCAGGTCCACGTTAGTGGTGGGTTTATGATCAACCCACCTCTCCCCACCTGCGGAGTGCGAGCGTCTGTGTAGAGGCCGAACCGGTGGCCCAGTCTATTAAATTAAAACACAAACACAGTAAGAAACAGAAGACGGTCCCTTAAGCATGCTGAAGCGTTAGTGTGTTAGTCAATCTCTACAGAAGCACAAACTAAACGTACCAAGCGGTTAAGAGGAAAGAAAAAAAGCTGAAAATGTTCCCATTCAAACAAGCTCCAAGATAAATATGCTTTTCAGTATGCAGATATTAAAGCTGTAAATGCTGACATTATTCAATTGCTTTTCACACACTTTAGACAAGTAAAATTATGTGCAGGAGTAACAGATGACAATGAGAAGATGAAAACTCCAATTTATTTGTCTAAAAGTGCAAAAAAAAAGCCATTACATGGTTAAAATAAGCAGCACATAATACCTTATTTTACATATATATCTTCTGGGTAATAATTAATGCAGCTGAGAAACAGATCAAAAGGTCTACATTAGTGTCTTGATGAAGCTCTACCTACAACTACAGCAAGTTACTCCACTGACCCAGTGACCCGTTTCCTCTAGGTCTACCTCTGCTGGCTGGACAGGCACCTCTCTGGCCCAACACCTGCCTCTTCTCCTGCTAAGACTGTCGGGAAGGCCCTGAGCTCTCTTCCTACTGACTGGAGGCGACTGGCTACACTGCCTGCGAGACTGCGGGACACCCTGCTCCCACTCGGAGATGCAGGAGGCCACAGACACACTGCCTGGTCTGAGGAAGTGAGGATCTGGCCTGACCGTCTGAGAGAAGTTATATATGGGCTCCAGGGAGGAGAGGGATGACTGAGAGCCATTGTAGGGAGACTGCAAGCGACATGAGATTAGTACACTCATTGTTTGCATGCAACACACCAGTACATTAAAAACAGCATTTACGGCATTAAAAACAGGATGGAACCTGTAAAAAAATAAAAATAAAATAATAAAATAAAAAAATAAAATAAAAAGTGCACAGGGTATTTATACACACACTGCATAGCAGACCATGCATGGACATATAAAGAGGTGGTTTGTGGATTAGGTTAGGCATAAATCTCAGGGGCAGGCAATCTAGAAACGCATGTCAGTTAAACGTACAGGAACAGGCGACGGGGAAGCGGATCTCTTGGCAGGCACTTTGTCCTTTTCTCTGGAGGGCCGCTGTGGCTGCCGGTTCTCCGTCTTTCCCTCAGTCACGATGGCTTTGAGCTGTTTGAGTTTCTCATCCTTCACCCACAGCTTATTCTGCATTTCCAGCTGCTTGGCATTTACCTGCCTCTCCTGTAGAGAACAAACAAAAGCTGCATGAATCACACCACTAACAAATTAAATTCTACACACAGACACAAAAAAAAATTGTTTCGCGTATGGTCTATGGGGAAGACACTCACACACTCCTTCTCCCACTTAAGCTTGGCGTCAGTGACAATGCCTTGCATGCGTGTTTCCATGCGTCTCTTTTCAGACATTTCCCTTTGCAGCCTCTGTTCTCTGCTCTCCAGTTCCTGCTGTAGAGATCGCTTGTCCTCTTCATAGATGTTGGTAGTTTTCTGTAGAATATCAATCTGTAACAGAAAAACATTTTGCAGATGCATTAGAGGCCATATTCAGAACTTTTGTTAGTATGACACTTAAAATAGCTGTCATTCCAACCATAATTATTGTAGCTTAGTTTGCGTTGTAAATGCCAGATATAAAGCTATCAGGCAGACATACACATACACTACTGTTCAAAAGTTCTAATCTTTAAAGAGACTCATGCTCAAGGCTACATTTGATAAAAAATACAAAAAAAGTAATAAAAGTGAAGTAACTACACATTTTCTAATTTAATATATTTTAAAGTATAATACACTCCCATGATGGCAAAGCTGAGTTTTCAGCAGTCATTAGAAATCCACCAGAAATTGACATACTGATCTGGTGCTTAAGAAACATTTTTACTATTGATGTTGAAAACAGTTATGCCGTTTAAGATTTTTGTGGTAACTCGTTTGTTTTTCAAATTTACTTAAGAAAGTTATAACATTACACATGTAATTGTGTCACTTTTGATCAATTTAAAATATCCTTGCTAAATACAAGTATTAATTTCTTAATGGGAAAAAAAAAAAACCTTTTGAAAATTGTACTTAATTCCATTTTTTTTTTTTTAAATACGATTCAGTGATGGTGCAAATACCTTGTATTCCAGCATCTTGGATTTCTTTTCCAGACGATCAATCTCATTCTTCTGGTTTTGGATCATTTTTTCCTTTTCACCAAGCTTGCCACGTTGCTCTTGGATAAAGTTCTCCTTGGAGAGCAGGTTGCTGTCCTGCTCTTGAAGCACAGACTTTAGCATTTTGGCTGAAACAGAATCATGGCAGAAATTTGGAAAAACATTGCACTTGAAATACCATTTAAACAGCTCTGAATAAAGTGATGATTTTACCAGTTTTATTGTACTCCTCAATCATCATGTGTCGAATTTTGTGTCTCTTCTCCAGGGCCTCAATGAGTCTGGGCAGTGTAACATCATCGTTAGGCCCAGAGAGCTCACAGGGAGGAAGTGGAGGGAAGGACTGAAGCAGCTGGTTCAATACTGTTGGAGACTCTGTAACAGAATACATCACATAATTGACATTACCCCAGAGAAGAAGAGAGAAAGGAAAAAAAAAAAAAAAAAAAAAAAAAAAAAATGTATGAGACCTTAGTATGGAATCCCACTTTTTTTTTTTTATGTTAACACACATTTTGTAAGAATGTAACAAGTTCACACACACACCTCTATCTACAGGACCACCACGTTCCTCCAGCCTGCGGGTAAGCTCCTCTTTGAAGGCCTGGTTTCTCTGTCGGCGACCAGCAGCGAAGCCACAGATGGGCCTGTCAACGGGCCGGGCCACTTCAACCTCCTGAGTCATCTCAGCAAAGCGCATCACCAGCTAGATCACAGATGAGAAACCCAAATGTCACAGTGCAAGTAGAATACATCTGAGGAAGACTCCATCTTTTGACCCGTTATCTTACCAAGGTCTCCTCATAATCATCAGCTTTTGGATTTACACACACAACCATCCTCACTTTGCCTTCTCCATCAAAGTAGTTCTTGAATAGATGGGTCACTTTGGAGTCTCTGTACGGAACCATCTGAGGACAGAAGTCAAGAGTGCCTTTGATGTTTCTAACCTTTTTAACCAATCACATGGTCAGTTAATGTATCATATACCTTGTTTGTGCCACACATCTGATTCTCCCTTAGCACTTCAATACATGTGCGCAGAGTCATTAAAGATTGATTGATGTTGCCTGTGAGAGAAAGAAACCCATATGGTCTTCAAAAACATAACCCTGAAATCCTGAAGGTAATAAAAGTAGTTCTTCGTGCTGCTGCCTGACCTGCCTCACGGAGACGGCTGCCCTCTGCTCGGGTTCTGCTAGTGCGTTCACTGCCAGCCAGATCCACCAGACACAACTGGCTCACATTCACCTGATTCTTATCCTGAAAAAGGGAACAAAACAATAAGTGCTGTTCAGTGGTTCTACGGTCACAATTCAGAGCACAACATCTTAGAATGTAGGGCCAAAATGTGACATGTAAAGGTGTAGTTCTTACATAAATGAAAATTGCCAACAATTACTCACCATTGCATTGTTCCAAACTCATAAGATTTTCAATCGTGTTTTAAAGGGGTCATATGATGTGATTTCAAGTTTTCCTTTCTCTTTGGAGTGTTGCAAGCTCTTGGTGCATAAAGAAGATCTGTAAAGTTGCAAAGACTAAAGTCTCAAATCCAAAGAGATATTCTTTATACAAGAGTCAGCCACGCCTACCTAAAACGGCTCCTCCTAACACGCCCCCACATATCTACGTCAATGTGGAAATATTAGCATAATGCCGCCCAAATGTGCACGCAAAGAAAGGCGGCGTGGTTTCAGGAACAGCAGTAGTGTTTATGCAGCCATGTCAGGGAGACGCTGTGTGTTTCAGTGCGAAAGCAAAAGCACTTTATTTGGCCTTCCGGAAGTAGATGCAATTAGGAATCATTGGTTAAGATGTATTTACAACAGAACAGCACAACCCAGATGTTCGAATTTGTGCAACGCATTTTATGGATGACAGCTTTTTTGAACCGAGAAGAGTACAAAGCTGGCTGTGCACAAAGGCTATTTAAAAAATAAAAAAAAAATAAAAGATTGCTATGACAATCTGACGCTTCTGAACCAGCGGACTGGAGTATTTGTGTTCACTGTTAGTAGTGCTCCTGACTCGTTTCAAATGCGGAGTTTTGCGCAGCTGCAGAGTAAACGCTGTCGTCGCTGTGTGTGTGTGTGTGTGTGTGAGGGGAACAGGGTCACATCACAGGAGAGTGAACTGCCTGTCAGAAATCATAGCACTTCAGCTGTCTTAACAGCGGCTTGTGTACTGCATCATCACTGTGTGTCACGCGACTCTGTTGCCCTTTCGATCTTGAACTGATGGTAAAACTAACAACATAATTAACTGTCTTAATATTTACTTTGAAAGCTTGAAGCTCGCGATTATGGAAAGGGGCGTTTACATTTCCGACGAGTGCTTGCGGTGATCGTCCAATCACAATGCATTGGGTCAGCTGGCCAATAAGAGCAGACTGCGATTGTCGAAGGAGGGGCTTTGTTGAAAACGAAGCGTTTGAGAGAGGCAGGGCAACAGCAACAAGGACCTACAATAATGTACAGTATTAAAAAATAATGTGTTTTTTGAACATTAAAAAAGCATGTCAACATATTCTGTTACAAATACACAAAATAATTATCTTTAAAAAAAATCATCATATGACCCCTTTAAAAAAAAAAAAAAAATTTTTTAAATTGAAACTAGATTTCTGTCCCTCCATTCCAACAAAACTTTAAAAGAGTTTGTAAAAGACAATGCAAAATAAATCCATATGAAGCAAGCAGATTAATTTACTCAAGTTTTCAAAGTAACACTTCATATGAAAGACTTAATTTAAGCATTTATTTACATATGAGCATTAATCAATGCACTAAGTAAAAATATGGCAAAGGGAAGCCAATCTTGTGTATCGCACAAACAGGTTTGAGCTTCTGCAAGAACCAATGAAGCTGTTAAAGCGTCATATGGCGCTTTTCCACCGCGTGGTACGACTCGGCACGGCTCAGTACGTCATGGCACGGTTTGCATTTCCACTGCAGTTCAGTACCGCTTTAGACTGTGTGGGGGGGGTGTGGGCGGGATTATTCACATGTGTTATAGTTGCGCCGCCTCTACTGCCACGACTCCTAAAAAAAAATGTTCATTCCGGGTCGCCCCATCAAGCTTTGTATTTTGTGATTTTGGTCTGGGTGAGTGATTGTTTGGATTTCGCTCCTTGCATATTGTATGTTACACGTGTGTATGGCTTAGCGGTGATCTTGTGTTTTCTTTTGTCCACAAAGATTGAGTTTTTTTGTAACATTAGAAACTTTTAGTTGTTAAAAAAAAGGGTTTAGCAAGTTCAGTGAGAAGGTAGCGCGATTCTCTCGGCCAATCCGTGACAGCAGAGTTACAGTCACGTTTGGTAACGGTTACGGTCATTGGAACCCCAACCGAAGTGGTACTAAAAAAAAAAGTACCAGGTACTGTACCCAGTGGAAAACCCCACAAAAGTGAACCGTACCAAGCCGTACCATGCAGTGGAAAAGCGCCAATAGTTTCGCTGGAATGGACTTTAAGTGGAGAGACCGAAACCATTCCAGTTTCATTAAAAATATATTTTAAGCTTTGAGTCTTCTGGGTTTGGAACAAGGGTGACTAAATCATTTTTATCTTTGGGTGAACTATTCCTTTAAAATTACTTCAACATTTAATGAATCAAACATGATTCATCCAAATGCATTATCTGACTTAGCATTTACAAACTGAAATTACCCATAAACTGTAGGTTCTCAAGGACAGACTCTCTTATTATGGTGTATAAATTTAAGGTGAAATTTCTGAATCATTTTATCACTAGGGGGTGCCAAATCCCTACAAACATCATTAAAAAAAAAGAAAACAACAGCAACAAGACCAGAAGCAGGAACACTGCATGTTTTTCTTTTTTGCATTAGTATTAAAAATTATATTTTTAGTTAGCCATATTTACAAAAGATCTTGTAAATTATTTTTTTCTAAAAAACAGTCTTGAAGGCATTAGAATTAGCACTGACCTGAAGCACATTGTCTCCATCTGCATCCAGAGGTGCTTGTGCCAATTTAATAATGAACACACTGTGAGAGCGGCTGGACTCACGGTTCAATTGCGTGTTTGCAATCCTGCGCTTCTTCTGACCTGTGTTCAGAAAACAAAAGATCTCATACAATAGCTCTGTGTGCTAATTACAAACAAAAAAGTGAACATCTACATCAGCTTACCTCTCCAAAAGACTTCAAAAGCTTCCTCTGTTGACTTGACCTCAACCTCAGTGCACCCAGCCACATACATGTTGTGATTTTGATCTTCACGCAGTATTTTAGATTGGGGTGGTCTGAAATGTGAAACACAGTATGATAACATTTCTGTATTTACAGAGTAGGGAAAACAAGTTGATCAGCCACATTGCAACAAAGCTCAATCACTGCAGCAAGTAAAACAAAAGCACAAGACAGACAGCCAAGACAAAAGCAGACAAAGACACCCTAGAAGCACTTGAAAGCATTAGACAGAATGCGTAGTACAGCTACACAAAGGAAGGAATCTCATTATCAAAAGGCAGCAAGTCCATCTATGAATGGATTTCACTGGCCACGTACATGAACTCAGTGTTGTTTCTCAGAGGTGTGCCTGCACCATTCCACCTAATGAAAAAACAAAATACAATTTATCTATAAACTAAATTCATAGATATTACTTACTTTCATATTTAAAAAAAAAAAAAAATAAACAAAAAATAAAAAAAAGTATTAGGTACCCCAAAATTGAGACTACTGATACACCAATTAAAAGTAGAACAGATTTTTACATAGACTAATGGTTCGGAGTCGATACAGTTTTTTGAAAATGGTTTTTGAAAGAAGGCTCTTATGCTGCGTTTATTGGATCAAAAACACAGTAAAACAGTAAACTTAGCCAACTTACTTGGGTTTTATTAGGTCAATGGGAGTCTCTTCCAAAAGATCATAGATGTAGTTGTTGTAAATCTCAATGTAGGAGACAAAGACACTGTAGCTGCTGTCTTCATCCACTCCATCTGCCTTACAAGCCTCCTCTGGGCTGATCATGTCAGCAAACTCAGGGTCAATTCGCCTACAAAACAAGAACAGCATATAAAAACTCACTATATTTAAATTTAAAACAGATTAGGCACTTTGTAATTTTAATTACTTTAACCTTGTTGTTGGGGTCTTCGGTACAGTTGTCTGGCTGTCTCGCTTCTGTCGGTCCAAGAGCGCATCCACCTGATTCTGCACCTCCATGCCATTTTTATCATCAGGCTTGAAAACCTGATGAGTGAAAGATCAAGATAGCTCAAGGATGGGAAAGTTTACATAACGGAATAAATGTACTTAATGAATTTGCTTACATATCTCTTGGCCTGGTAGGGTCCGATGCTGTTGAAGATCATGTCGATTCTGTTTTTTTTGTGAAGCGGCACGCAGCCCCCCTTTGACAACAGAGTGAGCCAGTCATTGTATAAGTTTTACCACTGGACAGTGTATGACATCCATAGGTTTGAGAGGAACAACAGACCTAGTTTTAGGAGAATGAAACAATTGCAGAGTCAGTCGGGTTGTTTTTAAATAATAATAATAAACAACAAGTGTACAGAAAAGTATATTTACCATTTTTACAGTGAATGATGTCTTCTACTAGAGGTTTGGCAACATCTTCAAATAGATTTTTCCCCTGTGGTAGTTTTAAGTCCAAACACTTTTTGAAGGCAGTTGTGGCTAAAAGAAAATAGTTCATTTCAGACTCCAAGCCGGAAATGGTTTCCAACTACTCTGCACTTTATGATTAGTAAAATTTTAAGATTGGACGGTGTACAAAAAATAAAAAAAAAAAATGATGTATTTGGGGTTAATGGAATAAATTAAAGGGATCTTATAATAACTACTATTTGATGGTTAACAACATTAGGGAGCGATTCTAGGGATTGAATACTCTTTTCCCAACCACTACACAATATGGAACTAACCATAACTTTGACTTTATACTGCACAAAAAGTTGTGTTGTTCCTCAGTATTTTTGTCTGTTTTCCCCAGTACAAAGGGGTTTAAAGAATTACTTACGCAAAAAATGACATAAGTGCCTTGTTTTCTGCGAAATTTGCGTTGGGTGGGGGGTGTGGTGTGATCTTTAAACTGCGGTGTTGGGGTGTCGATGTACGAACAAATACCTGCCAGCGGGTTCAGAAAAACACACTTAAAGAGATTTTATACCCCATTAACAGAAATTTGCTTAAAGTGATACTCCACCCAAAAATCTAAATTCTGCCATTAATTACTCACCCTCATGTCGTTCCCAACCCATAAGACCTTTGTTCATCTTCGGAGGATGTGTTATGTCTAGGGTATATTTTTTTATTAAGATATTTTTTTATTAAATCTGAGAGCTTTCTGACCCTGCATAGACAGCAAATCAACTGAAATGTTCCCAGACACGTAGTAAGGACATCGGTTAAACAGTCCATTCTGAGATGCAAAATAAGACTTTATTCAACATTCTTCGCCTCCAAAATAAAATCTTTCCGCTATTATAAAGATAATCCGCATGTAAACAACGCAATGCAGTGTGGTACTCTCCAAAGGCGACATAGAGGGAAATAAAAGGAGAAGAAATGTGTAAGTTGTTATTTTTGTTTTCTTTGCATATAAAAAGTATTCTCGTAGCTTCATAAAATTCTGGTTGAACCACTGATGTCACGGACAATTTTACCAAAGTTCTTACTACGTTTCAGAGTCTGGGAACATTTCAGTTGCATTGCCATCTATGCAGGGTCAGAAAGCTCTCGATTTCCATCCCCCCCCCCCCCCCCCCCCCAAAAATATCTTAATTTGCTCTGAAGATGACCGAAGGTCTGACATGTTTGGATTGGAATGACATGAGGGTGAGGAATAAATGACAGAATTTTTATTTTGGGTGAACTACCCCTTTAAAGTTCTCTTAATGTCTTTTTTTCATTTCCCCTTTTATTTATTTTTTATTTTTTTAAGAAAACAAGGCTTGATGTATTTATTTTGCATCTCACGTAAATGTAACTTGATTTAAGGTTATTTGGATATTTGTAGTGAAAAACACGACAAAAACCCTGAGAAAGATGCTTATTTTCTGCAGTGCATGCAAATTTTAATGCCACAATTTTACGAATTTATGACTTTCTGTTCCAAGACCTATTTAAGGCCTTAATTTGTGAAAGGGCAAATTCCCAATTGCCAAAGACCCACATAAGCCCTGCATAAGCTTCAAAAGAAGTGTGTTTCATGTTGTTCTAGAACTTGACCTTTCCCAAGATCACAAAATGATACAACACAGTTTTGCAAATTGGATTAAGCAGTTAATTGAAAAGATCAGTTGTCAGTTGACCACTGACAACCCAACTAATACTCTTAAACTTTCATTACATAGAAAAGTGCAACTACTACAAAATTCACCTTTGTGTTGCACAGAAGAAAAACTCAAACCGTATTGGAGAGGCATGACAAAGAAGAAAATCTTGTTTTAAATAATCCTAATTGGCTAAATGAGAGCAGAGGCACTCACCTCTTTGAATTCACCATTTCTGTTGGCTTTGAGCCCATCAGGGGCATGTAACTGAATGGTGGTGTTGCTTATAACCTCAATACAGCACTCCACATCTTCTGCACCCAGTGGCCGCACGCGACAATACACCTGCCAAACACATCTCAAATGAATATACTGGTCAGGATTTTCATTATCCTAATGTGAACAAAAAGTTACAGCATACTCCAACAGGGTCCTTCTGGTTGTTGGAAGGCTTTTTTGGAGGGGGGCGGCGGGGGGTCTTGCCCTTCCTGTTACAAAAGCAAAAAAACAGACACCAAGCAACAAATATAACGTTATATGGTTCAAGTAAAACGAGTATGCTTATGGTTGAAAGAAAATTTTAACTAACGTTAACGTTATTGATTATGAATTATGAACTGAGCATAAAGTACAAACAATGGATCAATAACGTTAAATAGACGCGACGGGCGGCGAGTAAGTTAAGAAATGTCTGCTACAACCACTCAAAGACTTTCATATGAAAACAAACTCGCTTATGAGTTAATAAAGGACGTTTAATAACTCGTTATCGGTCTAATTTATCAACAGTACAAAACAGGCATAAAACACTTACGCTTGCCTAATCATGTTGCGATGTTGTAGTTTAATTCCGCGACGCCGTTGCCTTCTTGTCCGTATACAAATTCCGAATTACAAACGTTCCCTCCACTGCGTCAGAAACTGATTTTCAAATGTGACCAATCAGCGAGCGCAGCCACGTCTTAGATGACCGGATGTCCCGCCCTAAACTCAGCCTGATATGCTGGTGACAATTTCCGGTTGTATCCAGAATCGACACACTGAAATAAACAAGGAAAAACAACATGCAAAGCTTTTATGCGAAAGCAACTAATGTCTAGTTTTGTCTAATAGTTAATATATAAAAGTATTAATATAAAAATAGTATATAGAATATATTGTATTAACGGTTAATATATAAATGTATTAATACCAAAAAATGTATATAGCGTATATTGGATAGATATGGACATTCTACAGATGTACATTATCTGTCCTTGACTTGTTACAGTGAATAAAAAGTATTACATCCAAAAAAATGTCTAAAACTGACTGATGGTTGATTTCTGTGAGTTGTTCTGTAAAGGGATATGTCATTCATTAGGTTCTCAGATATTTTTTAAATTTATTAAAAACACTTTGAAAATGACAAATCCTGTCCTTGTCCTCAGCCAAACTGGACCTACAGCTTTCATAATTTTGTTATGCTAAAAACGGTTATTTAGACAAAAAAACTCCATCAATAACAAGTTTAAGTTGTTATCATTCACATCAACTGATTAAAAACATGAAATGATACTATTTTACTTCTCTCTAAGCTTTCTCTAAGTAACTGTCCCCATGTTTTCGGTCAGTCCTGTCACGTTTACATAAAACTGAACATAAAATGTGTGTAATGCGCCTTTAAAGGTATGACTCAGAGGAAGTGACATCATTTGATGAGGTGAAGCTGACACTGATCAAGGCGGAGTTCTGTCATTGAATCCTATGATTTTAAGCTCGTTTTTGTATGTTTATTTTGAGGAGAACGAGCAAAGGTCAGGCCATGTCACTGTAAAAAAAAAAAAAAAAAACCCATCCCAGGGATAAATAAGATAAAAAAAAAAAAAAAAAATGTCTAAAAAAACGTACTGAATTCCCTTGAATTGCATGTTAAAAGTTTATGCTAGCATGCTAGCAGGCTGAGTAATGGCAGTTTAAGGACCTGTCACATCCCTGTGTGTGGCCTGACAGTCCTGTGACACTGCCTTACAAATGAATGGCATTGTTTTTTATTACCTTTATTGCATATAATATGTATTTAATGCATGCCATAGTAAAACATTATTTGAATAAATAGACATTACACTGTAAATCTGAAGCTTTCTATGCTCATCAACAATTTGTTTTAATTGTATCCCACTTTTACCTAGGCCTATGTAGCACTGCACTTTATATATTAATTGTATTTCAATACATATGAAGAATTTATTTGCAAAGACAGATAACTCCATTTTTAACAATTCTCTGAAATCATGTTTTTTTTATTGTGCATTCCAATTAATCTCAATCAAACTTTAGTTGGGTTATTTTGATTAGGTTAAAAATAATTACAAAATACAGTTAACTAACACAATAAAACACAATAAAAACATGATTACATAATAAAAAAACATGATTTTTGAAATTTTTTTGAGTTATCTGTTTTTGCAAATAAACTCTTCATATATAGATGTAATTGTCATCTATATAAGCTTTGAGTAATGATGATTGTAATTTAGTACACTCAACATTTACCCAACCGCTGGGTCTAAACAACCCAATTGCTGGGTTTGTCCTGATTTTACCCAGCACTGGTTGTATTTAACCCAGCATTTCTTAGAGTGAATATTACCATTATTACCTAGGAAATTACAGCAACTTTAGTTATTACCATGTAATTTCAAAGTAATAAGCAGATATTACCATTGTATTGCCCTGTTATTACTGAGCTGTAATATTATGTGGTACCACAGTTACTTTACTTTGTGCTATTCAGTTAAATGTCTATACATTTGCTGTATCATAGTAAAATATACTTTATATATTATGAAGTTATATTTATATTTATTACACCTGCGTACCCGTAGCACAACACAGGGTTATTTTTTTCACTCCTGTCTGAGTTTGTGCCATTCTAGTTGGTAATTGTTATTGTTAAATAAATTTGAACATAGTAGTAGTACCATTACAATTTTGTTTTCACTCCTGTCTGAGTTTGTGCAATTGGTGCAATTTAGTTGTTTATTTTATTGTATATGGCCTGTATTGTTAAATGGAATTTGCATAAATTGTTAAAGAAATTGTTTTTTATTTTGAACTAAAATTAATAGTTCTTCTATTCTAATGAATTAGGTCCTTATTATATGTCCTTGGCTGAACTTTTCCATAGTCTAATATTACATTAACATTAAAATTATAATAATAATTTAAAATAGGAATGCTTATCAAAACTTAAATAAAGAACAGAAAACAACTTTTTCTGCATCAACGAAATCCATAGTCAGTCCTGTCACAGCACCGTCAGTCCTGTCACGCCTCGGTCAGTCCTGTCACACAGGAAATTATGTTATAAAAATGTAATATTTGAGGAAATATTGATGAATTAATCTCTGTAACTGTGTAGATGAAGGTTGGAGTATATATCCACTACTATGTTTTTGAAAAAATCTCCAATGTAAAGGCTTTTTTTTTTTACAACTATATGAGTGCCTGGCGGGGGAATTCTGTGATTTTGTGTACTACAGTTGACCGAAAAGTTGCTTCTATTTCTTATAGAAATTACAAAACTGTGTTAGATACAATCAGGGGCATGTGACCAATAAGAAAATGCTATTTGTATCAAAGAAATTCATTAGGAAACCTAAACATATACAAATTTGTCTGTGACAGGGCCTGACATTTTAGGGGTGAAATGCGTATAAAATGTATTTATTTCAATCATAAAAACATGCTGAGATGGCATATGTGTTTCATATAGATTAACATGTCCTCCATATGACTCAACGTTCAGATTTAAGAATAAGATATTTTTTTCACCCAAGATTTTTACAAGTGGAAATGTACCTTTCTGGTAGAATGTCCCATAGGCTAAACTAATATAATCTACGTTATATTCTATAAAAATATATAAAAGCTATCAAATAGTTTTCATTGCATAGTTTTATTTAGTAAAAATAACAAAAATTTACATATTAACAAGATTTATTTATAAGAAAGATAAAGATTGTACACAAGGTTTTACAGTTTTCAAAAAGACTGATTATAAAAAGGCACTTGTAAAAACGATGATAATATAGTTTGATTCATGTGCTTCAAAAACATGGAAATGTGCTTTGAAATTGTGCAAATGTTAAGCATGATTAGAAGTAGAGAAAACAAATTACAAAAACATGAATCAAACATACAAAATAATCCAATTATACAGTCGTATACTCTTCCAATTTACATAAAATCTTCATGAAATTGTTGCCATTGAACACATGGCTACAATATATACAATATACTCCATTTTAAGGGAAACTAACTTAGCTGCCCTGAGTAACCTTATCAAATGTCACAATTCAAATGAATTTGTCCTTTACACCTCTAGTGGAGAAAAGTGCCAGACTGAAGCCATATACTATACAAAGGCCGCAGACCACACTAAAGAATGCAGCTCCCACAGTGTCTGAAAGGGTGACTGGTGGCAAATGAGCATGAAGCCACTGCTTTCGTGCAGCCATGTCAAGTTCGATGGCAGTCATCTGGAAATACGTGCCAATAATAGCGAACACGTGGAAGAGCTGATGACTGTGACCTGTGAAGGATGTATAAATGAACCACAGTTTAGAATGAGTAGACTTTACTGAGCTTCAAAAGCATCCCACTAGTGCCATATGTTCTGAATTCATGATTCTTAGTTTAAAGAGAATGCAGGGATCTGTAGATGTACCTATGTAGTCAAAACTGCCAGGAGCCAAGCGTTCAGGCAGGTGTGTGGCAAAAAGAAAGCCAGTGAGGACAGCCAATGACGTGTGCTGATAGTGAACAGTATTGGCTTCATTAACAGCGCAACCCTCACCAGCGCACACAAAGATCTATAAATGAAGGCAGAAAGTACTTTAAATGAATTAACTTTGCTCAGTGTCACATTCAATACAAACACAGCCAAAACAATGAGTAAAATATTTTGCAAAATAACCCAAAACACTCACTCTATAAAAGAGAGGGATGTTGTCAAAGAGATATGGATAGACAAAGGCGATTATCCGTAGACATTTACTGAGTTTCTGATCTAATTTTCCAGAACAACTAAAAGAGAATACAGTTAATTTACTGAAAATGTACCATTTTTTAATGTCAAGATTAAAATGCAAGAGACATTACCTTTTAATGCTGTGATGATTATACTGAAAGAATGGTAAACCAAGTCTAAAAACAAAGAAATACAAGTGTTTAGTCTTTTAATTGTTTTTCTATTTTAATACCACTCAGGTCAAAATCCACAAAGCAGGTTAGAAATATTACCAATTTTTGATTTATTGATTACTTATCCTACCTTGAGTAGCAGGCCAGTGCAGTGGAGATAATAGAATTGACAACAGCTATAGGAACATAGTATTTGTGAAATGTGCTATTGACCCATTTATCTGGAAATGAGTAAGAAGAGTAGGTGATGGCAGAACCTGTGGTCGATCAAATACACAAATAAACAAAAGGTTAGGATAATTCAGTCACAAAAACATTACATAAGTATATAAATTTACTCATTAGTTCTGTTATATTCTCTACATACCGAGGCTGTAGAAGCTGAGTGCTCCATAATCAAAGAAGAAGCAGATGTGCCTGGCCCTCTCTGACATGGTACTGAAGGTATGAGCACAGCTGGAAGCGAGTGGATACACGCAGCATGACAGAAGGAACACCAGCAAGGGCCAGGTGAAAGGATCCTGCCAGTCATCCTGCACTAGTACTACTGTCAGTTTCCATAAGAAAAACCTTGCGCAAAAAAAACATTACATTCTAAAAATGCAAGCATGCATCAAAAGCTGCAGTGTAACAGAGGTATCAATGCTCTTGCAATAAAAAGTATTTTATATTTTTAATATTTGTAAATATAAGTTTTCAGCACCCTATAAATAGTATAAATGAATGTGGCAACAATTAAGTTGACCTTGCAAAAGGCTCTATGACATATTGACATTTTCAGCAATGTCTAATGTTTTACTGTACATGAGTAATCTGGAGTTCAGTCTTTAAAAATAATTTAACATTGTATTAATTAAGTTAATCTTGTAGGAAGCTTAAATGACATTCTCAAATTTGTCTTCATTTTAACATTAGCTAATGTACATGTATCAAAAGCTGAATGCTGAAAAATAATTTACCATGTAGGCAGAAAATGAGTCCAAATATTGAGGGTTTCATTCGTTAGCTGGAAAAGACTAAGAACACAGTCTTTGGCAGAGCTGCATGGGTGGCGATAACCTGAAATGATGCCATCTTCATGGAAGACCTACAATGAAACAAATATCGTATTTATTTATCAATTATGTATCTAATGTACAATGTATCTGCTTTAAAAGTTCATGACTGACATGATAAGTATACAACACATTGAGTGCAAAACAATGACATTTCTTGCAAATTAACATCAGCATTAAAAAAAACTTACTTTTGGAACTTGGTTGATGGTGAACACTTGAGGTAGCTTGATGAGACTGAGCATAGTAGAGGAGGGTCCAGCAATTACAAGGTGGAGAGACCATCAGCCATCTACAGAGTTTCTTGATTCCCTGTGATTGCTTTGGACTTTTTCTCTTTAGTGTTCTTCTTTATTATAATATCTCACAGTCCAGTCACCAACTCAGGATCTTTCTATAAAACCCCTCCCTAAGTGTGCCTATGGGAGTTAACAAATTCAATATTATGTTTTAAATCAACAAATCTTAAACATAAAGCTGTCCATGTGGAAAAACACATGAAAACTAATTAAAATGTAAGAATGTGTTGTTGTTCAACAAAACACTGGAGATGGAGAAACTAAATGTCTACAACAGCCTTTCACAAAGCTGTTATGAGCAGCAGTGCAATAGACAGGGTTATCTAACCCTAGTTATAAACCTTGTGGCTGCAATTTTACCTGCCTGAATAAACACAAATTTAATCATTAAACCCTATTATTCTCATATTTATTCTGACTGAAGAACGGCTACCTGAAAATCACCATTTCTACCTCAAGTTCACAAATGTTAGTAAAACATTAATTTCGACTGGGAAGGGGAGCTGAGGGGGGGAAAAATCACATATATATTTAACAGTTGGATATACTGTACAGTAACTTGACACTTTTGTTGTTAAGTAGTAAAATCTTCAATAGATTAATCATTGTCCAACAGACAATAGAGGGATGTGTTAAATACTAAAGATAACATGACTGGTGGTGTATCAGAGCTCATATTGTGGGGAAAAATGTATTCCATAGAATACCTGCATATAAATACACCTCGTATTGTGTTCTAATTGTTGTTATGTGCAAAAAGCACAAAAATACTTACATTGAGAAGATAACAAGTAAAGGTAACTCAACTTGCACTGGGCAATATCATTAAATAGTGAACAATAAGGTACATTTTGTTGCCTTTGGCGACTAGAGTGTACTAGAACACACTGAACTTGAAGACACTAGAACACACTGAACAAAAAGTTAAAGCATACAGGTTTATGTGTGGAAGAAAATGTTTAACTAGTGAATCCAACCACTTCAGTACATTTACTCAAAGCAGTTATTTTTTTTTAGCATATGCATTTCAAATACTGATTGTGATTATTGGTTTGATTAGTGTACAGCAAAAATGTGGGAACGCTTCCAGACCGTCACACACCAAAGCACAAAAACTGTTTCAAGTGAAGATCATCACTCATGATGACAAATTCGCACTGAAAACGCCAGGCAAAATTCTTGAATTAATTATTTGTCCTACACAACGGTTGTAAAATTGACTGCAAATCAATGATATACCTCATAAAATGCCTAAATACCTACTACTTATTAAAACCTCATCTTTTATTTTAGTCACATAGATATGCATCTCAAGTCTGTTCGTTGGCACACTTACCTTCAGATGTATATGTGCTTTCGACGTTTAGTGTATGAACTGAATAAACAACATACAGTGAATGTTTGATTTTTTTCCTTCCCTTCAGCTGTAGGTCCCTGGGCTTCTGTGATTGGCCAGCATACTCTCATGAACGCACCGTATCCAAGACGCTGAATTCACCCACTACAAGCACAACGCGACGCCCATCAAAGAAGTGGTATTGTTTTACAGATGTGTAGATCAGTGGTTTTTGTGTATGTGTTATATTATTTTTTTTTTTTTATTGAAATATTATATCTAAAGATTTTGTTTGTTTTAATATGATCATGTAAACTATTATATCTAAAGATTTTGTTTGTTTTAATATGATCATGCCCCCAAACTCTAAGTCTAAACATGAATGCAATATATTGTATTCAATTCAATTCAATTCTAAATATTATATCTCAATTATAATTACATAGTATTATATTATGCTCGTATTATTAGTTTGAACTGAGGCTGCAATTAACGTTTATGAAAGTAAGCAATTGCAATTGAGTTTTCAGGCAATATTTTTGTACACTAAACAGCGAAGGTGCCGGGAATTTATGAATATTTCTACTGCAGTATATTTTCATATCTTTAAAAAATTGAAAATATTTAAATCAGAAATGAACTAAATCGCAGTCATAATTTATTTTAAATAAAAAACGTGTACACGATTTGCTGAAAGTATGTGGATACGTGCCAGCATTTAGTGGCATCTCTAGTGGATACATTCTGTATTGCGTGTAACGTTACAAAACATTCGGTTTCTTGCGTCACTGAATGTAGCCTAAATGCGTGTCTGTGCACGTGTAGCGGTGTTGATCTGTGACCCGATTTCCCGATCTGATGGTGAATGTAATGTAGATCGTTGTACATCTGCAGGTAAGAAAGTAAGTGCATGATTCTAGTCGATCGGACTGTATCTACAATTTGCAACAGTGATATATTTGACATGCAATGTCTTTGTCGACCTCTTTCAAAGAGAAAGTAGACTTTTAATGGCGCGAGGAAGGGCTCAGACAGATTCCTCTGCATCGAAGCAGACGAAGAAAGTCAATTCAAAGAAAAGACCGAATGAAGAACAAACTGAAACACTCTCCAAGAAGCTGAAAGCCAAAAAAGAAGGCAAGGCAGCACAAAAAACTGGTAAGCAAAGCTGCGAATAATGAATAATTGCACAATTGTCTTTAAATATGCAAAGAGTTTAATTTATGGATGAAAAACAACTTGTTTACAGGACTAACCAAAATTGTCTAATGAGCTAAACTGTATTTGTGTAATGTAACAGAAACCTACATACAAGCAAGTGTCAAATGGATTGGAGCTCAGAAAAAAGTGGGACAAACAAGTATCCTTCACTACATTTACAAAAGCTCCTTGGGACAGAGCATCCATGCTCAGCTGCGCCAGGTGATGACAAGCACATAATGCACATTCCCGTCTGTCTGGAATGACATGAAGAAACAGAATGAACTGAGACAGACTAAATCCAGAAGAACTGTGGCAACGTCTCCAAGATGCTTCAAGAGACCTACCTGCAAAACTATGCGCAAGTGCACCTTGGGCAAAAGCTGCTTTGAACGCAAAGGATGGTCACAGCAAATGTTAATTTAATTTAGTTCATAAAGTTAATTGATAAAGAAAATCTATTTATGACATTCTTTTTGACCGCATCCTCATTTTACAGCATTTTTACACAAGTGTCTAAAACTTTTAACAGTACTGTAGCTTTGGTAGGTTTCTTGAAGCATCTTGGAGATGTTGCCACAGTTCTTCTGGATTTAGTCTGTCTCAGTTTGTTCTGTTTCTTCATATCATTCCAGACAGATCTCTGTGTGGAGCACTGACTGTTCTCAAACAAAAATCTCACTGGATTATTACAATTAATGGCAAAATGAATGTTTGGAAATGTAAACTGATATTTCCTACTGACACACTACAGCAAAAAATTTAAATTACCATTTTTAGCTGGTGAAAATACCAGTGTTCTAGTAATTTTGGCCACCACTGTATATAATGTACTATATAATGTACTTGTGAACTATAGAAAACTGGTGTAAGTTTTCTACAAATATTACAGTAGTATGTAACACTCCCCATTGGTTTATAGTGTCTGCAAGAGCCTTTTATACGCTCACTTAGAGCCTACAAACTTCACCGCACAGCCAGCCCCTTCGATCGGAGGGTCACTTGTCTGGAATGGCATCCCACCCATCCCACCACTGTTGCAGTGGGCTCCAAGGGTGGAGACATCATCCTGTGGGATTATGATATGCTGAATAAGAGAACCTTCATACAGGGGGTGAGATAAAGCCCGATTGAAGTGAAGAATATAATGTTCAAAATGAAGATAAAAAAATATTTGGACACTTTGTAGTTACTAGAAATCTGGACCCTTTCACTTTCTAGAAATTGTAAACATGACTCAGGAAAGTGAAGTTACTTCTGAGAAAATGTTTAGAATAATTTGTTCGCTGATGCATCATGGTTTGAAATGTAATTATGCAATGACATACATTTTAAGTGTCCAAATACTTTTGGGGTTTCCGTAAATTATTCCATCAAATTATTGTGAAATTTATACTGTGTTCCTCTGCAGGGTAGTTTACTGATATAAATGGTTAACTCACTTGAAATAAAAAATTCAATATAAATGCATAAATAGCTAATAAATAGTCTATATACCATTAAATGTAGTACTGTACACTCACAGAAAAAAAGTACAAAACTGTCACTGGGGACCTTTCAAACGTTACAAATATGTTCACTTTGGGTGCTAATATGTACTATTTAGGGGTAAGTAAGGTACAAAGATGTACTGTCACTGTGACATCTTTGTACCTTTTTCTGAGAGTGTAAAAGTACATTTTAGCATTTGCTCAGATTTCAATAGATCAAAGATGCAATTTTAGCAACTGCTGAGATTTTCTCCTCTGTTCTTCCAGATGGGACCTGGAGACGCAATAACAGGCATGAAGTTTAACCAATTCAATACCAATCAGCTGTTCATCTCATCTATTTGGGGTGCTACCACCCTTCGGGATTTCAGTGGATCGGTTGTACAAGTCTTTGCCAAAACAGATTCATGGGAGTAAGCGAGTTCCTTTATTAGCAGTTATGATAGTTCTCCCATTTGCTCTCAAAGAAACATAGACCACACCGAGATTTAAAATACTTTTAAATAGAACTTGAAGTTGACCTGATACTTCTGTCCTGTTGTTGGGCACTTCTGTTCATTCAGCTGAATTACAGTATAATAAATGTGCGAGTTCAACATGAGTTATCAGTGTTTGATTCCGTTGGCTCTTAAATATGGAAGAACTTGCCTGTGTTTGAAGTTTAACAGTTTCAGTGTTAACAAAGTTATAAAATTCAGTTCCATGTCATAGATAAAGTGGGCATTGAATGTATTTGCATATATTTTGATTGGTATGAAGTTGGATAAACCCTGTGATAGATCAGAGGATGAAATCATTTGATTGTTTTTTGCAGTTAGTTATGCTATGTGTGACAGTATGCTCATGTCATTGATTATGTTGCTTTTAATGAAACTTAATGTTCTGTTGCTAAGCTATTAGATTTTAGGTTATCTGAGATAAATCCATTTTGTCAGTAATGTTGTCCTTCACTATTTGTGGTATGTAATTGTGAATGCTGGTGTTTATGACTGTGTTGAAGAACATTGTTTGTCTTCATCTCCTTCATGTTGTTGGGTCGGTTTAGTTGCTGTATTAATTTGTAATCATGTTGAACCCACAGTCCTCCCTGACCATTGAGTCCTCCCTTCTCATGACAGTACTTGGTTTGACAGCTATGTGTAGATCTAACAAGCTTGTGTTTGTCTGTTGTGCCAAGGGAGCTTTAGTCAGGGAGCTGGTGATTTTATAGGGGGGATGAAGTTCTGCCCCACAGATGTGTCCGAAATCTTTGTTGCTTCTGGTGATGGCACAGTCAGCGTGCAGAGTTTTGAGGGCCTCCAAAGTCAGATATTGTCTCGAACCCCAGATTGTGGCCATGACCACCATGATCTTTGGTTGAGGACAGTGCTTGTTTGAACTCTTTTGTGAATTGCTCTCCAGTGTCGGGAAATCGAATATACTTTTTTGGTGGTGTTTATATATTTCATGTTTATGTTCAGTATTCCGTATTGCTGTTCCTTTAAGAACAATTGCCTTTCAGCATGTAGTATAGATTGATTGTTAATATGTCTGAGATTGTTTGCCACATTTGTCTTTCAGTAAGTTTCTGCTTCTTTGAAAATATGTGATCACGGTCCTTTCACTTTTTAAAGCCCTTTCACTACCATTATTAGGTATAAATTGGATGTTATGTTAAGATATGTTTGTATATATAGTTTTAATGCCACAAATGTCACTCTCCCAGTTACTGGTACTGCTGTGTGGACGTGTCTGTTAGTCGTCAGATGCTTGTGACTGGAGACAATACTGGACGACTACTTCTGTTTGGCCTTGATGGACATGAGGTAAGTGAGGGAATATCTAAATCAATTCTCATTGCCAAAATCAAGAATAAAGCTGTCTGATATTCGTATTTTCAAAAACATTTAGATTTTCAAAGAGAAGCTGCACAAAGCCAAAGTGACCCATGCAGAATTCAACCCTCGTTGTGATTGGCTGATGGCTACATCCTCTGTTGATGCTACAGTCAAGCTGTGGGACCTCAGAAATATTAAAGACAAAAGCAGTTATATCACTGAATTGCCTCATGAAAAACCAGTCAATTCTGGTAAGAGACTATATATATGATTATTAAATTGAGGAGGGGAAGAAGTAATAAATGTCTCTCAACTGTACAGTGCAAATTCATTTAAATTAATGTTCTTTTTCTTTCAGCGTACTTTAATCCAACAGACAGCACCAAGCTCCTGACTACAGACCAGAGGAACCAGATCAGGGTATATTGTTCATATGACTGGTCTAAACCTCATCAAATAATTGTTCATCCTCATCGACAGTTCCAGCACTTAACACCCATCAAGGTAAGAGTTCCTTTAGCCTAAACTGCAAGTTTCACTTGCTTGGCTTTTTTCCCCATGTTGTTTATGTTGATGTAATCAAGTTTACAGGCATCTCAGAGATGCAGGACTATTGATGTCCTATAGTTTAGTTTTGCAAAATTTCTTCCATCAGGCAACCTGGCATCCCATGTATGACCTCATCGTGGCTGGCCGTTACCCAGATGATCAAGTATTAATCAATGACAAGAGAACTATTGACATTTATGATGCCAACAGTGGTGGGCTTGTGCATCAGCTGAGAGACCCCAATGCTGCTGGTATCATATCTGTAAGAATGTTTTTTTACTTTTAAATATAAAAAAAAAATCAAATGTAATTTAGAATTCCTAAAAATGTATACACTACCAGTCAAAAGTTTGGAGTCAGTAAGATTTTCTTTAAAGAAATTAATATTTTGATTCAGTGAGGCTGCAGTAAATTGATCAAAAATGAGAGGGAAGACATTTAGGGTGCGTTCACACTTGGTTTGCTTGCCTGGTCCGAACCAGAGTTCGATTGCTTCCCCCTCCCCTCTGCCCCCACTGGACTGTTCAAATTATTTTATTTGGTCCAAACCGTGGTTCGCTTCATCAAGCCAGCAGCTGTTTACCCCATTGCTTAGTAACGACAGCGCAGGAGAAGGCAGCAAAATGCATAGTTGCTCTCTTCATTTTTATATATTTATGTTTTTGAACAATTGGTTTTGTTTCCAAAGCTTCAGTACATAACGGCACTTACGTCTGTCTTACGAATGTACTGCAAATGCTCTAAAGAACTCTGAAGGTGAACAGAAATAAGATATACAGCTCTCTGCAAGAGCGAGTCAGTCATGCTCGTCAGGAAAGTGAGTGAAACACAAACACATATTTGTTATCAAATAATACGTCATTAATAGCTGTTCACTTCCGTGATTTGGTACGATTGCGTTCACATCAGCAGCGAACCGTACCGGAGTTTAAATGAACCGTACCCCAGACCACCCCTTTTAAGTCTGACTCAGACGGTTTGTGTGCGCATCAAAAGTGCTAGTGTGAAAGCACCCTTAGAATATTAGAAAAGATTTCTATGTAAAATAAATGCTGTTCTTCTGAATTTTCTGTTTATCAAATAATAAAGAAAAATGATCATGATTTCCACAAAAATATTAAGGCACAGCTTTAAGTATTGATAAAATGTTTCTTGAGCTCCAAATCAGCTTATGTTTTCAGAAGGATCATGTGACACTTGACATTTTAAAATATATTAAAAAGTTAGTCAAATTGTAAAAATATTTCACAATATTACTGTTTTTTTTAAATGTATTTTTAATCAAATTATTAAAGATTTGGCGACCATAAGAGACTTCTTTTAAAAATGTTTTGAACGGTAGTCTATATATAATTGTAGATGGACTTGATATCGGATTGCAGGCACCACTATAATATTACATGTTTATTTTATTTCAGCTCAACAAGTTTAGTCCAGCTGGAGATGTGCTGGCTTCTGGAATGGGTAAAATATAATTTACTGTTTATAATCATAGTAGTCATGAGCGATAGTAGGTATAATTAATTAGAAAATGTGTACACTTTAATTACAGGCTATAACATTTTGATCTGGAACCGAGAGGACACACTGAATAGTGTTAATGGGAAGCAAACAATGGAGACAGTGGAGGACAGTGGAGGCAGACCTGGAACCTCCAGATCCCAGCGTAGCACTCAGCAGCGCACAAATAGAGACAGAAGAGCGGCTGCTGATGATGCCAAGCTCAAGAAAAAGCTGTCATCATCAACAGAGACCAAGTCCAAAACCAAGAGCAAGACAGAATGCAAGACATCAAAAGCAAAGAAAAAGTGAGAGAGAATACACTGAACTTTAAAACTAGATACTCAGGCTCAGGCTCATGTCAATATATAAATCCTGGAACAACAAAAATTAAAATACAGACTTGTTTTGTTACCTTTTATAGGGCCTAAAATATGTATATTCTGTTCAAAATAAACTTTTGTACTTTTTTACATTAAAAACTTCATGTCATGTGTCTTCATTAGTGTAATAAGAGGTTCATATTCTTTGAGTCATATAAACCAGGTACAAATAATCAGGATGTTACTTTAAATGATGTTTATTTAACAAAGTTTGGGAGGAACACGTTCAGATAATCTAATCTACCCAATCAGCACGAGAGGAGGCCCCATAGATATATATATTATCTATTTATTCTATATATACACAGCCGACTCACCACTGTCCCTCAACAGTTTCCAGCATCCCTTCACCACCCCAACTCCTCACTCGACTTTTCCTATCCCAGTCTAGGATATGGGTGAGCCCTCCCCTCCCCTCTTTATCTGATTTTCTGTACGTGTGAACTTGTGAAGCACTGGTATGTTTATTGTTAGTTAAGACTTGCGTAGCTGAACGAAAGTAACATTTGCAAAACGACCAAGAATATCAATCCAGGCCTGCTGCTCTGACTCTAGCCTCTGGTTTTGTGCCTGGTAGGCTGAATAGATAGTCCCAAGGAGGAGGGTCTCAAAACGGGTCTGAGTGAAAGAGTTGTCTTGCTCTTCCAGCATAGCCAGTAACTTCTCCATTGCAGAGACAGTCTTTGGGATACTGTCATTTATAAGAGATAAGAAAGCTCGCCCTTGTCGCATCGATGCAATTTCTTGATCCCGCATGACAACATTATTGTCGGCATCAATCTCCAGTCCTCTCCATAAGAACTAGGATTTAAAAAAAAATGTGTGAGCTGATCTGTAAGGTATGGAGCCCATTAGGTGATGTGGTGACGGGGGAAAAATTAGCTTATGTTTGCTTGCAAAAATATTGTGTTTAAATGTGCCTTATAGCACTGAAATGTAAACATTTCTTGAGTTTCTTGGAAAACAACATTCTTGTGAGCAAATGCAAAGTTTCTTGGGGAACAAACGTTTTGCTTGCAAATTCAGAAAATATAATTACATGATTATTATTAAAAATACATTCCTTCTATCTCATGTTTTCCATCACTATGTGCCCTTTGGGACTCGCAGTTGTCTATATTTGTAGTTTAGTTAGATCATAAGATTATAATAATAGTATTTATTTTGCCTTTTGCTTAAACAGTCCAGGAGTGTGAGAACCGATTAAATATTCCATGTAGTTTCTCAATACATAGTTATAAAAACTGCATGCATAATACTTATGGAGCAATTAGAAATGTTTAAAATATTTTAAATGAAATGTAGAATGAATTTCTGCTTAACATTTTGTGTACATTAAAGGCTATTAAGCTTTATGTTAAAAATGGTCATTAAAAAAGCACCTCAAAGTGTATTTAAGAGAAACTGTATCATTCCAGTGACACACTGCTATAGTATTAACTATAGTTTTTAACTGATCTTTGAAATAAATGAATGTGTTCACTACAATAATGAATTTAATTACTGTGCATCAATCTATGTGACCCTTACCACACCCATTCAAGTCGCACGTATCTTTGTAGCAATAGCAAAAATCCCATTGTGTGGGTCAAAATTATCGTTTTTTTTCTTTTGTGCCAAAAATCATTAGAATATTAAGTAAAGATCATGTGCCATGAAGATATTTTGTAAATTTCCTAATGTAAATATATCAAAACTAATTTTTTTATTAGTAATATGCATTGCTAAGAACTTTATCTGGACAACTTTAAAGGAGATTTTCTCAATATTTTGATTTTTTTTTTTTTCACCCTCAGATTCTAGATTTTCAAATAGTTGTATCCCGGCCAAATATGGTCCTATCCTAACAAACGCTTATTTATTCAGCTTTCAGATGATGTATAAATCTCAATAAAAAAAATTTTTTTTTAACTGGTTTTGTGGTCCAGGCTCACATATGGTAAAATGAAGTGTGGCTTTTTATTTCTTTGTGGAATGTGTTACAGCTATACCTTCTTACCTCAAACATCAGGTTAGCATCATTTACAGATCTGATAAAGCCTTGATGTGCGAGTCCTCCGTGCAGAACCGCTGTAACATCTGCATGATAGCACAGACTCATGAGTTACATGAAAAGCATTAAACTTGAGCTGTAAGACAAACAAGTCTGAGCTATTCAGAGCTATGTGAGCAATACCATGATACACTGAGTATGAGTAAAACAAAACCAAAGCTTTAAGCATCAAATAGTGCTTGCAGAAAATAAAGGGGGAAAATATGCGACTCTGACGTCACGGTTGGCAGAAATCATGTCCAACATGCCACAGAGGTGCCAGTGCCACAGTCCAACAGCACTGGAATAGCTAAGAAAATCCAGTACTACTATTATGATCACACAAGGAAAACAAGCCTGCACATATGATTAATCTACATAAAGGTGTATAACAACACAGATTTAAGTATTTAAACAGAAGAACTGCACATGTCGTCTCTTTAAGTTGAAAAGTCTTTACCTGAGGTATTCCAGGGCTCCCTGAAGCCAATGAGGCACAGGACAACACATACCACTTTGATCTGAGTCAACAACATTGCAACAAAAATAAAACTGCACTTGATTCACGCAGCTTTCAGTCGTCATCCGTTTTAGCCCCACAAAAATGGGATTCCCGAGTTAGACAGTCTTTAGTGCGGAAAAACACAGTTTGAGCCAAACTGGGAGAGAAAAAATGCGACTACTAGAGATGGTGACATATCTATTTTTTTTTTTTTTGTAAATAATTGTAAGATGATATTGTGTAATAGAGATGAATGAAAAGCTAAGTTACTTGAAAATACGTTTAAAAATGTATATATTTTTTCGATATGCAATGCAATGCAATGACAGGCCTCCAACACACGGGCGCAGCAGAGAGTCGCGTAAACACGCGGTGACGTCAATTCGAAGAATGTGCTGTTTACTTCCTGAAGCTCACAAGCAGTCTTCTGGTATGGCAAAGATTTAACACATGCTAATATTTATAAACGATAACGCGCGTGTGCTGTCTACAGTTTTACATCTGGCACACTGTTTTCTCGATTGTGGACGCATTAGGATGGTGAAACTGAAGTAGACCTTAATCTAAATGGCTTAAGTTAGCATTAGCTACATAGCTGGTCAGTTTACCATAGATGGCCATAATTTGCCTGAGCGAACTGCGCTGATTCGAATACCAAGTCGATCAGTTCTGATGGAACCGTATAAATGCAAAACCATCTATAAATATCTTATTAAACTATTTGGAATACTTTTTGTGTAGATAGCAAGCAGCCGTTTTTTATTCATAAAGAATTCTACATATGGCTTTAAATCAATCTGAAAGCAATTTTAGAGCCTACTGAGTGTTATATCCTAAGGCAAATCCCAGCCTCCCAGTCAATAATTAAAACTACATGAATGAATTCATCTGAGGGACAGCTGATCCAGTAAGTCATTCATCTAGTATTCAGGTGAAGCTGCTTTAGATTTTATAGGCGCCATGGAGTCCAGTGAAGACGGGGGTTACAGTGTTGGAGGTCCATCAGGGGATGAAAACTACTTCCAGGGCTACACCTTCACAGATCGCTCCCATTCCAGCCGTGTTGTGAAGAGCATCATGGACTTGTGTCTGGAGGATGGGTTGTTTGCAGATGTCACCATCACCGTGGACAGCAAAGAGTTCCAGCTTCACCGCCTGGTGCTTTCTGCACAAAGCTGCTTCTTCAGGTCCATGTTCACCTCTAACCTTAGAGAAACTTATGATCGTAATATTGAGCTGAAGGATGTCAGTGCACCAGTCTTCCAGTCGCTGGTGGACTACATCTACCATGGGACGATCAAACTAAGGGTTGAAGACCTGCAGGACACTTATGAGATGGCTGATATGTATCAGCTCACTGCCCTGTTTGAGGAGTGCTCTCGCTTCCTGTCACGAACTGTGGACGTCAAGAACTGCCTCCAGGTGAAACCTTTGGTTTTAGCTACTTTTTGTAATATACACACAAAAAAAGTATTGATAAATGTCAGCTGAATCAGTAGAAAACTGTTGTTCATTTTTGATTTCAGGTGATGTGGTTGGCAGATAGACACAGTGACCAGGAGTTGTATACGGCTGCCAAGCACTGTGCAAAGATTCACCTGGTTCAGCTGCACCAGACAGAGGAGTTCCTGAACTTGCCATTGTGCCTTCTCATAGATATCATTAAAGGTGAATAAATGGCATTAACAGCAAATTGGTTTCACTTCAGATGAGAGATTTTAATCAGAAAGAGTCAGAGATCGTGTTAACTTATGTTTGTAATTTGCTTTTTCAGATGGTGTGCCAAGATCACAAAATCCAACTGCAGCTATTAAATCTTGGATAAATCACAACAAAGTCGAACGAGAGGAGTATTCTGATATGCTTCTAGATAGCCTAAAGGTTAGTGATGGATTAAATGGATATTAAACAGTATTTTAAGCAATAATTTACATTTAATGCTGCATTGATATTCTGTATTCTTTAAAGGAAAACGTATTCTAGGCTCAACAGTTTTAGTTATTTATTTACAAATGTTTTATTTATTTACATTTTTTTTTCTTCACTGGCCCAGTCAGGCCTGTAATTAAAGGGGTCTTTCACCCAAAAATGAAAATTCTGTCATTAGTTACTCACCCTCATGTCGTTCCAAACCCATAAGACCTTCATTCATCTTCAGAACACACATTAAGATGTTTTTGATGAAATCCGAAAGCTTTCTGACCCTGCATAGACAGCAATGCAACTACCATGTTCAAGGCCTAGAAAGGTAGTAAAGACATCGTTAAAATAGTCCATGTGACATCTTTTGGGTGAACTATCCCTTTAAGATTTCTACTAACCTGCCCAAAATTTTCACTGGTCCTAACACAAAAAATGATAAATTGAATTGAATTTGAAATTATTTATTTTATATTTACAGTACATATAATTGTAAATGTATATTTGCATTTTTAATACATATTTATTTAAAATATGTATAATTTTGATTAATATTTGTTAATCATTGTTAATTTTTCTTTGCAAAGACAATTCTCATTATAGCTGCCAATTTGGAATTTATGGTTTTCTTTGGTATAATGTAGAAATATATATATATATATATTTTTATATTTATATATATATATACTGTATATATAGTATACTTATTATAATTATATAAGAAACCCCATAAATTCCTAAACACTTTACGTGAAGATGATGGCATACATGTTTTCCTACTTTACGGTATTATAAGAAATCATTCTTGAAACTTCCAGAAAATCTCATCTATGTTAACCAGCTAGATCATTTTATGTAGCTGATCACTTTAAAATATTGACAAGCAGAATGCACAACCTTTGCTTATTGCTATTATATTGTTCACATGCTCATTGTTGACTTTGTTGTGTTTTAGGAGATTGGTGAAAAAGTGCACATATACTTAATTGGGAAGGAAGACACACGCACACACTCATTGGCTGTGTCTCTTCATTGTGATGAGGATGACGCCATCAGTGTAAGTGGCCAGAACAGCTTGTGTCACCAGATCACAGCTGCCTGCAAGCATGGGGCTGATCTATATGTTGTAGGGGGCTCCATACCACGACGCATGTGGAAATGCAACATGCACACTATGGACTGGGAGCGCTGTGCCCCTCTGCCCCGGGACCGTCTGCACCACACGTTAGTGTCTGTGTCCACAGAGGATGCCATATACTCACTGGGAGGCAAGACCCTCCAGGACACTCTCTCCAATGCTGTCATTTACTACACAGTACAGGACAACATATGGAAAGAAACCACTCAACTAGACACAGCCGTATCAGGTGCAGCTGGAGTCAATTTGGGAGGCACCATTTACCTTTTGGGTGGGGAGGAAAATGACATGGACTTCTTTACCAAACCATCTCGCCTTATCCAGTGCTTTGACACGGCCACACAGAGGTGTCATACCAAGCCCTACATGCTGCCTTTTGCCGGATGCATGCATGCCACCGCCCATAAGGACCTTATCTTTGTGGTGGCGGAGGGAGACTCTCTGGTGTGCTATAACCCACTGCTGGACAGCTTCACTCGGCTGCGCTTCCCTGAAGTATGGAGCTGCATGCCATCTCTATGGAAAGTGGCCAGTTGCAATGGATGCATCTACGTTTTTAGGGACAAATGCAAGAAAGGTGACGCAAACACTTTGAAATTGAATCCTGCCACATCGGTTGTCTCGGTAATCAAGGGAATCAAAATCCTCCTCACAAACTGGCAGTTTGTTTTGGCCTGAGATTTTCAAGTAATGCATGGGACCATGATAAATGTACTATGGTGATATCAGTTATGGTCTGTGATATTGATTCAATAGACAGCAGTCGTGTAGAAGTTGTTACTGTGATACAAGCTTTATAATGTCATGTGAAGTGTTACACAGTAGGACACCGTAAAGTGTTAATGAAGGCCAAATGTAATGTGTGATGTTTGTCATTTGCAGTTTACTTGACCATTGAAGTTTGTCAAGTTTTGGTGAAACCTTCCAACATGTGTTTCATTTGGATTTCAAAAGGGATTTATATATATATAAAAAAAATTAAACTGTTAACATTCCGCAACATGTATCTTTAATCTAAATCCACAAGGACTAATCTGAACACAACCAACCCTCTACACTGCGAGTAAATCACTCGCATATGCGACTAAATGATGTCTAATATTAGCCAATGGCTAATAAATTCTCAGATTTTACTCGCCAGTGTGTGAGTTGGAGGCTGAGTATATGATTAGCACAGATATATTTTCACTCACAGAACACTCTGTGACTGAGCGCTTCAGAGTTTCACTCTCCGTCAAGCGATCTGATACTTTTCAGTTCATCTGAATGGATGCGCAAGAACGCACCCTGTGTTTGGTTTTTTGGCCGTAAGATGGTTTCTAATGTAAAGGTGCACGACTCGCCGTCGCTTTCTCTCACACGCGCAAGAGAGCGAGCAAAAGTCTTACATAACATGCAGAATTGATGCGCTACATGTAAACGATATACTTTGTTGTATTTTCCTGTAAAAATAACGTTCCTTTGGAATTCTTCAGCTTTTAAGAACTGCCGGGTTTTCCGGTAGTGGGCGGAACTAATGCGCAAACGGCAATCTCATTGGCTGGTGCTCACCTATTATCGTCCCTGTTTTGATTTCAGCGAATCAGTTCGAGTGAACGCACACAACATGATTTATATTTATGAATCCAGTAGCTCATTAATCCTTTGTGCGTTTTATATTGTTCTTATTAGTAGAATTCGTATATTAATAATATCTTATCAGTGTTATTGTTTGTTTTTTTACAGGAACACTGAATGACCCAAAAAAGCACCAGCACCAGTCCTAAGTTCATGGTTACCAAGTTTTAATTTAAATTACTAAACTTATATCATTAAATAATACTTGATAATCATAATATCATGTTATAATGCTTGATTGACTGATTTTAAGAGTGTACTTTCAGATATTTAATAAGCTGTGCCATTTTACAAACATTATATGTTTGTAAAATGGCATCACTTTATATATATTTTAGTATAGTATTTCAGTCTGTCGAGTAAACAAAAAAAGTTACTAGCCAATGGCAATTCAATTGCCAAGGTGTCCGTAGAGGGTTGCAACACTTACAGAATTAGCTGAATACATTTCAATGTTCCGCTGTGACTTGATATTGTAAGGTACAAACTGCCCTCTAATGATAATGTGCAATATATGGTGTCTTTCATATAAAAAATAATTAAAAAATAATTATCAGTGCAAAATATCCTCAAGACAGCTGACAAAAATATTTTAGTACAATTGTCAAGGGCCATTTAAGTAACATTCATAATGAAAGTTTGCAAGAAATGTGCTTATATTGCAACTTGTCTATCTTGCTTTATGGTAATTTCCATGGTGTCAGTTGTCACCTCCAATCTCTGTTTCTCAGTGTTTTTTTGACTGGACAGGAACTTTATACCACCTCAAGCTGGTTTAAAAGTTGAATGCTTCAACTGTTTACATTTGACCTAATCATGGAGTATATGAAAAAGCTGTCCATTTTTGTGGCTGGTTCAGATTATTGTTAGTTACAATGATTTGCCTTTTTTAAGTATTTTAAATAAATGTCTGTTCTACTCTGTACTTGTGCTCAACATTCTCTTGAATTAAAAGCTAAAAATAAGTGAGGTATTTCATGTTTTCCCCTTTGCCTAACAGTTATGATAATGTCATCCTCTCCTTGTCGTTCTGAACCTGAAAGACTGTCTTTCTTCTGCAGAAGGCAAAAGAAGATATTTTTAAGAATGTATGTTTTATTTTCGTCCATACAATGAAAGTAAGGGAGGTCCAATGCTGCTTTTTTGTGTTTCTCAGAAGAAAGTCATACTGGTTTGGTACAACATGAGGGTGAGTAAATGATAGCTATTTTCTTTTTTGTGTGAACAAAAACACAATAAAAGATTGGTAAGGAGTGTTTTTCTTTTTTCTCGCTCTGTTTTAAAATAGACTTGAAAGCTAGTAGCGACACAAGTATTTATTTCAAGGAATATATTTCGGTTTCCCCAAAATGTGTTGAGGCAGTGTTTTAGCATTTCAGGAATTGTGTTATAACAAAGACGTGACTTACAACCACCAGATGTTTATCTTTGGAAAGACAAGCCATCTTGTGAATGGCAAGGCGGTAAATACTCCCTATTTGTATCCGTGAAGTTGGGTGTAAAGGGGGCAGGAAGGGCCAAAGAAAGCCAGGTTCAGTTGAGAACCCGACAATTCGATCCCATTGATGTGTTTCAAGAAGCAGCGGTACTGTAACTCAAGACAAATACCATGTCAGAGATTGTGAACTATTCTAAGCATCAGTTGCTGACACCAAGGCTGGGGGGCTGGGAGGTGGCACACCGAGCGGCTTAACAAGGCCCACCCACAGGAACTGCCACCCTCTATGTGGACCGTTGACGCTCTCTGCTTCACCGTTGTGAAATATCTGGCTGTTTTTAGACTTTTTCACATGATGTCCAAACCTCTGCTGTAGCTCGGGACTGAATATTTCCTAAAGTTGTTCTTTCTTAAGGGTCCTTCACAGTTGTGGTGCTTGAGCCTCTTGACGGTGTGTGGATGTGGAGGTGAACAGCACTACTCTTGGTATGAAGATCGACGGATAAGCGTCTTTTGTGACCTTGGATCTTTTCAGAGGCTGAAGCTGGATTCCAGCAGAGACACATGGTCCAGAGTGACAAGGCCATCTGCTGTAGCGCCAGCACTGCAGTGGGAGGGAAGAGAAAGATGAAGGGGTGGGGGTGAGTGTACAGAGAATTCCTCCCCCTCGGGTGCGGAGGGAGTAGATATTCTGGGAGATCATTGCCAGCACCTTGGATTGAGACTTATTACTTTAGTGTCACATTTTTTTCCTTCAATTTTCTTTCTGGAGCAACTGAAGTTGGGTATTTTTAATGTCAAGAGATCATGTTTTTGTGATTATTCAAAGTGATGAGCAATGGAGATCTGGACTCTGAAGACCTTGCATGCTGTGGATCCAGTTTCTTCAACATCTCTTTGCACCCAAAGCTGAGAGTTGTGGATCAGTGACGCAAGTTGGTGCAGATCTCCAAGGTGGATTTTCACTAACACGTCTTCTGTTTTGGTGCGGTGACGGTGAAAGACAAAAACTACGCTTGCGCTTCACCAGTGGGCCGAAGAGCCAAACGGATGGTTATTTTTATGAGGGACTTTGTAGCAGAAATGGGTCAGGACCAAACCAAACAGCAGATTGAGAAGGGGCTGAAGCTTTATCAGTCAAATGACACAGAAAAGGCTTTATATGTCTGGATGAAAGTGTTAAGGAAGACATCTGATCCTGGGGGGAAGTTTCGAGTTTTAGGTTGTCTGATCACAGCCCATTCGGAAATGGGGAAATACAAGGAGATGCTACAGGTAAGAGCCACTTAAGCAGTCATCCTCCTGCTCCTTTACACTGATATTTTTTCACTGTTTGTCAAAAAAGTTGATACATATGTATTCCATCAACTGACATGTGGAGTGAACTGTTAAAGGATCTTTTTTATGTTGTTCCATACTTGTATGACTTGATTTCCTCTGTGGAAAACAAAAATGGAGACAATTTTGAAAACTGAAAAACTTTTGTTTTTCCATATGATGAGTCACTCGGGTTCAACATTGGACCCCACTGACTTTTTTGTGGTTCCACACAAGAAAGTCAGTCACACAGGTTTGAAACAAAATGAGGTTGAGTAAATGAAAATCTCTTTAAAGTTTGATATCTCCTATATATGATATGCATATGATTTGCACTAATTTGTCTGTAACCTCAGTGATGAAGATTTCTGACGTACTGAAATATATACCAATTTGAATAATGTGGAACATGCATATAATATGTAACTTCCATATTGTTACATGGATGGTAAGGAGAGCCGCATGCAACATGATCCTCAGCACCGAGCATCTTGTTGACATAAACCTCCTTGCAGAGGGACCTGCTTTCCCGAGTTCAGCAAAGACTTCATTTGCACTATGATGTGTTTAAACAACTGTAGCTCTCACGTGATAATAATAAAGTATGCTTGATATCTACTGTGGTATGAAGACAATTTTAACAGTAGTCCTTTGTCTTGTGTAGCATTATATCAGGTTGCAACAAGATGGGGAACACCAGTTGAATGCAAACTATATGTAGTTTTAGATTTCTCTGAAATAGCTTTATCAATAAACTAATTTCTACTGTTTTCTGTCCCCATGTATATGCAACCATTCATTAGTACTCCCTAGCTCAGATAAACACAGCCAGAGAGATGGAGGATCCGGACTACCTGACGGAGGGCTACCTGAACCTGGCACGCAGCAATGAGAAGCTTTGTGAATTCCAGAAGACGGTCTCATATTGTGAGACCTGCTTAAACATGCAGGGCACCACTGTAAGCCTACAGCTCAACGGGCAAGTGTGTTTGAGCATGGGCAATGCCTATCTGGGCCTTAGCATTTTCCAAAAGGCCTTAGTGAGCTATGAGAAGGCCCTGCGATACGCTCACAACAATGATGACAAGATGCTGGAGTGCCGGGTCTGTTGTAGTTTGGGCAACTTCTACATCCAGCTTAAGGTATGACTATTAAAACCTACTTAAATTTGAGAGACAATACATACACATGGAATTTGGGCTTGCTACCACTTTTTGTGCTTGTGGCACACCTACTCAAGTCATCACACCACAGAAATAACATTACAAATCTTATACTTAAGCTTCTTTAAAATCTGTCACAATTCTGTCTGGATTACATCTCTGTACACACATTCTCTTAACCAAATTAATTAGGTGCGTTTTAGGATGCTTTTTAAACAGTATTGAAGGAGATCACAAGTATGATGGGCACTTGTTGGCTACTTTTCCTTCACTATCAACTAAATTCATATAAATAAATAGTTTTAACGGTTTTTTATATCAGTTTTTAAGATCATGAGATCTAGCAGTATGCTGGTACTACCGTTCAAAAGTCTGGGGTCGGGAAGATTTTTTTCATGTTTTAGAAAGAAGTCTCTTTCTAAAGTGTCATGGCTGCATTTATTTGTTCAAAAGGTTTCTCGTCAACTGCTTTTCTGTTTCAATATATTGTAAAATGTAATTTATTCTTGTGATGGCAAAGCTGAATTTTCAGCAACCATTACTCCAGTCTTCAGTGTCACATTATCCTTCAGAAACCATTCTGATTTAGTGATCACTGTTGAAAATTTCACAGTGATTTTGTTGATTTTGATGAACAAAGTTTAAAAGAACAGCATTTATTTGAAATAGAAATCATTTGAAACAATGTAAAAGCCTTTACTGTGACTTTTGATCAATTTAATGCATCCTTGCTTAAATAAAAGTATTAATTAAAAAAAAGCTTTCAGGCCCCAAACTTTTGAACTGTAGTGTATATATTTACAGTATCTGTCAAAGTCATTGTATACTGTATACAAAGTATTTGTTTAATGTTCCTTTGGCCTGCAGTCATTTTAAGTTCTATTTAAGTGACAGAGTAAAGCAGTGTTTACATTACTAACAAACTGCCTACATGTTATGTACAATGTATTCAATGGCTAGATATAGGCATTTGTACTCACCTTGACACCAGAGATTTGAAGAGAGCAAATCCCCTGGAAGGCCTGCTGTAATAAGTATGTGATGGAGAGGCATGCGGAGAATGTCAGCACTACTAGGGGCAATAATAAGACAGCCTCTTTTAGCAGTAGCAGAGCTAAATCTCCCTGCCACAGGGGAAATTATCAACTTTGAGTGGTTGGTTTCTTTGAGCATTCTCATTTACTGTACATACTCTTTCATATTCATATGTATTTAATTGTAATTGTTTAAATTACGCATCTATGCTTTGACTTGAAATATCATACCAGTAAATGCATCAGTCAGACTTTGTGGAGTAACTTGTGGAAATTTTTTCTAATATTTGGTTGCTGTTTTGTATCAACATTCTTTAAAGACCATACATAATACAAGTTCCTATGCTTTATGTACAGCTTGTTTTATGCTTCTAATAAGTGTCCATATCTGCATATTTTGCGTTGTTGCAGGATTATGAGAAAGCACTCTTCTTTCCTTGCAAAGCAGCGGAACTCGTGAATGACTATGGTAAGGGTTGGAGTCTCAAGTACCGTGCCATGAGCCAGTACCATATGTCGGTGGCCTACAGGAAGCTGCTGCGCTTAGCAGATGCAATGGAATGCTGTGAGGTACAAGCATCTAATTATGATACATCAACCATTTTTAAATGACTAAAGTAGGTGCACCAAAAACAAATAAGGCAATTTTTATGTGGAAACAACTTGTGTCAATGGTCAGCTGGACAAATTTAAGGCAGCATCACCTTAATCCCCCAGGATGCCGCATGTTGATCATATTTATCAGTCCCCTTGGTGTAACCCTGGCCTCTGTCTGCTGCTCGGGCCACGGCACAACTGACAGGTGCAGTTATTTGTAGGACTAGTTGTGCCAGCCCCCTTTACTATATGGCTGATAAAAATACGCCAGTCCGGAGTCCATCCTGTTGAGGTGCTGTCTGAGAGGAGTGTTAATGGAGAGCAGAGCTTATCCTTAGCTCCTTGCTAATGACGAGGAGAGAAATATCACAGCCAGTCATTGCTTTGGACTGTGAGCGTCACAATGTGCTGTCTGCAAGTGTGATATACAGACGTCTTCAGTACTGAAGCGAGATAAAAGTAGCAGGCGAAAAGTGTGATACGCGCAATAGCAGTTGCGCAAGGAGTGTCTCAGTTGATGGGACATAAACTTATGTTGATGGACTGGGTGTGGTTGGGAGAAGTACATACCGAGAATTTTTAGTAATTTGTTTTTTGTTTTGTTTTTGTTTATCCGCTACCCTGCGACTTATCATCGAATGGCTGCAAATAATTTCTTTCAAAATACAGTAATATTGTGAAATATTATTACAATTTAAAAGAAATGTTTGCTGTGGAGGACAGGACAACACTTATACATGTTTCCTTAATATTGGAAATTATCTTGTCTCTCAGGAATCAATGAAGATTGCACTGCAGCATGGAGATCGGCCCCTTCAGGCATTGTGTCTGCTTAACTTTGCTGATATTCATCGCTGTCAGAAAGATGTTGATGTAAGTTCTACTGCTTTTTTTTCAGTGTATTGCTATTACTAGTGCATTTAGCACATAACTGTTGTACAATTTTTTTCACTGTTTCACTTACACAGTATTGCAGAATAGTGCTTCACAGTTATGACCAAAATCATAATTGTCAATTATTTCTTGTACAACGATTTGAAGAACAATCGCTGTCTGTAATTAGCTCCAATGTTCAATGATGCAAAAACAAAATATGCATTATGTACTCAACACACTTAAAAATGAATTGCAACAGCCATAACCAAGATTATTTTTCGATTAATTTATCTAATCGACACATCTTCCTAACTTAATATATGATTGTCCTACTCGCAGAAATAGGGTGTCAACCAAGAGTGTCCATTGAAGTGTGGCTAATATAGTGGGTGGAGGTGGGTGAGTACGGAGGGATGAGAGTTGATTTATTTTGATGCGTAGAGAGCACGCGTGCGAACTGTATAATACACAGAAAGGCACCTTCCCGGCGGAGCTACGAGTCGCCTCCATGTGCTAATGTCAGGAGATACGAGAGGGGCGTAACCGCCATTGGGTAACAGAGCATCCAATGTACTACGCGGTAGTGGGGAAGTGCTGGATTCTGCTAGAGGCAATGGACGAGTACAGGTCGGAAATGATTTGAATTGCGTGTAGTCTTCCTAAATTATATAAAATTAAAGATTATTTATTGGCCTTATCGATCACTGAAGAAGCACCTAAATGGTATTGTCTTCACACTAATAAAAGGAATGAATGGTATGTTTGTCGAAGACATATTCACAGAATATTGTTATTGGGGAAAACCCACAATGGGTTGCATCTTTGCATTGCATGGGAAAGCCCCTGTTTGCGAACAAAATTTCAAGTACTTAATTTTATGTTCCGTATTAGTGGCTAGTGGTACCATTGTTATAGGGAGCAGTTGTGAGCACCGCTGCGACACAAACACCAGTCTTACGCGCTGGGGTATATTTCAAGCAATAGCCAATAAAACACTCATGGTATGGAAGTTCAAATATTATAGAGGTTATAGTAATGCCAACACAAAAAAATCATGTAGGATAGGTAAGTAAGATAGTTCACAAAGTCAAGGGTGGACAAACTTTAAAGTGCCGGGTTCTCGTATTTAGATTTTTTTGCACCCTCAGATTCCAGATTTTTAAATAGTTGTATCTCAACCAAATATTGTCCTGTCCTAACAAATTCCCGTGACAATCACAGAAGCGATGAAATTTATTCAGACTTTCAGATTATCGCTCACACACTGTAAATCTCAATTTTGAACAATTGACCCTTATGACTGGTTTTGTGGTCCAAGGTCACATATATTAAATGGCATTGGTTTATTTATTATTTCTTTTTAATTTGAATACTGTCACAGGCTTTGGACTCATTGCAAAGAGCGCATGATCTGGCCGAGGCGATTGGAAACAAGGTGATGCATCTGTTTTAGAATAAGATAGATTTAGATTTAGATAGATTTAGAATAACATCTCATTTTCAACACTGCTTCTGAAGCAGTGGAGCTTTAATGACATCAGAAGATGTTCTCTAATAGTATTAGCATTAGCGTTGTATTTGACTCTCTCTGTGCACTTCTCTGCCAGCTGTGTATCCTGAAGGTGCACAGTCTGTGTGAAGGCATCTACCGCTGTAAGGAGCAGCAGGATGAGTTGAGAGAGCAGGTGGTGAAGTTCCTGCAGTGTGTGGAAGAGCTAGAGCTCTACTGTGGCATGTGTGGGGAGTCTATCGGAGAGAGGAACCAGCAGCTGCAGGCTTTGCCCTGCTCTCACATTTTCCACCTCAAGTATGTATTTGTGTGTTTATTACTCTCTGTAGCCACCAGCTATCTATGTCGCTCACTATGTTCTTTTCACACATGCAGGTGTCTGCAGACAAACGGCACAAAGGGCTGCCCAAAATGCCATCGTTCTTCAGTGAAGCTGGGTTTTGTATGAGATTTGCACTCCTGCCTTGGACAAAATGGCAGAATCCCATCACAGTGACCCGTCTGGGAGCAGAAGTTCCAGGGCCTTCTTTCAGGAAGCTTTCTAACTGGACAAAAGGACGGTTTCCGGTATTTCCATCCTGTCTTTATGGCAACTGGGAATAATGTGGAAATGACAGGACATGGATTAATAGTTTAACACAGAGACGTCATGAAAGACAACAGATATTACACTGAACTGACTTTATTATACTGCATTGGTTTAAGACAGAAAAACAGCCTTTGATTGGACCATGCAGCATTGCTATCCTGTCAGTGAGGATATTCATCAACAAGGTGAGAGCTTTACATATCACATGGTTTCCTAATGGACATTATTGTTCTATTATCACAGCTGAACAGAACATGTATATTTAAATCATTTATAACCTTCTAAGTGATTTTCAATCAAGTTTCAAGCCCTAATCAATTTCTTTAGATTGTGTAAATAATTAATGAATGCTACAATCAATGTAATTTTAAAAAGATAAAGTTGTTCTCTGTCAGCAGTATAAGATATGCTGAAAGATGCTGTTCTGTTTGAGGTTTGTTTTGAGCTTGTAGTAAACTCAAATGTCTCTTAACTGCCTCCTGTTAGTGAACTGTAATATTCTGAAGTAACAGAGGCATGTGTTCAACTTATTAACTTGACCAATTATGCATTTTGTTAATTATTTATATGACAATTATTTATGTATTTTAATAAGAATCTTATACAGTACACACAACATTACTACATTTCTGATAACAGCTGAATTCATTTCTTTTGTTGAATTTACAAAAAATGTGAAAAATATTTTTTTTTCATTTATAGTATGTGCATTTAGAAGTATAGTTTGCTAATATCAGCTTTAAAACCTTATGATTCATCTCCTTTATTTTCTTAAAATCTTCAGAGATTCACAAATGTGCATATGCAACAAAAATACCTTTTTCCAACATGTATAGCACTAAAGTATTTGAGTATGTTTAATCAGAATGGCCCAAAGATTTTATCTTTATTTCTTTGTGGGCACTTTCATTTAATTTTTCAGTCAAAAATAAATAATCAAATTGCCATATGTATGATCAATTGATGATAGATTTTCATATATTTTTTAATCATCATCTTTGATCATCTGATGAATATTCATATTTTGTTAATGACTAACAGTTCTCTAAACTTTTTATAACTGCTAAATTGATTTCTCATTTTACTTTGTAAGGACTTCAGATATAATCTGAGGTCTTGTGCATGTTTCTTCTGACTCCTACTTTTATCAGTGGATCTTCTTTTTGCCACTTTAATTATTCCATAACTAAATAATAAAATACAAATTAAACACATCCAAAGACATTTTTATAAAATATAATACATTTTGTTATAGCTCTCACCACAAGCATAAGCATTTGCAATGTAAGAGTTCGCAATGTTTAATGCTGGATGTGTTCAGGCTTATTCTTAGAAATAAATAATAAAACAACATGACATGGAGATTTATAATTGTTGAACTTATTAATATATGGGAGCAATATGTAAAAATGCTGCTTATTTATTTCTCTTTTACCTTACTTTCATTTTTATAGTAACTTTGTCCTTCTATTCTAAGCTAATCTCCCTGTTTACTAACTGCACACTGTATTAAGCTGGTTCACATCCTGGTTGACAGCAAGTCATAACTACCTCTCCACATTTGTCCCTCTCAATACTTGCATGTTTATGCAGCAGAATCTTCTGAAAATGAGACTGAACGCATTGTTTAATTAAGAGAAGTCCTGTATATAAATCTATATTCAATGGACTTTTTCTAGTAAATATTCAATAAAAGACATTTTTGCAGCTTGTTTTCTGATGAAGTATGTCTTTTTAATTAAACCACGGCATGACTCATCATGAACAAAAGTCCCAAGCTAATTAGCCATGAAAATACATGTCCTCCTCAGAGTAACACAGTGACATTTCTGACATGTTTTAGAGGAGTCTAAAAGTTTACAAATCAGGTCAAACCTGTCTATCCCAGTCGCACTGCACTTTACTTTCAGCTTGCAAGTTTTCTAAACACCTGAGAAAGACTTCTGGATTTGCAAATTCAGCACCGATGGGTCAAGAGGATCTACAGTGGAGGTTCTCAATGGAGGATCTACAGTGTCCTGTGTGCTGTGAGGTTTTCAATATCCCCGTCATACTGAGTTGCAAACATAGCTTCTGCAAAACCTGCATTCAGACACACTGGGACCGTATGGGAACACGGCAATGTCCTCTGTGCCGCCGTACAGAGCGCTCATCCAGGCCTCCAGTCAATATGGCTCTAAAGTTAGCCTCGGATGTCTTCAAAAAGAAGCCGGAGCAGTTCATGGCAAAATCGGTGGAACGTTGCTCAAGACACAACGAGCAATTGAAGCTTTTTTGTCGGAAAGATGCAGAACTTATCTGCATTGCTTGCACGTCATCAAGGAGTCACAAAAATCATGAGTACTGCCCGATAGCTGAGGCAGCATCAGACATAATGGTAAGGAAACATATGTTAACCTGTATGAAAATGAGTCTTATGTGACTTGTAGTTAGATATGAGCAGATATCTATGTGAATATAAACTAGAGTGTGTATCTGTACTACTTGTCAAAGTTCTCTGGGATTTGTATATAAATGCCCTTACCCATACACATACCCCACAGAAAGAGCTCACAAATAGGTACAATCCTTTGAAAAAACAACTAACCACCTTTGAAAAATTAAAGGAGAACTTGGTGGAACTGGAAACATACATACAGGTGAACTATATGCACACACAGTTCCTCAACTTAAACTTGAATCCTTTCAGGATTATCAAATCCAATTCATTTTTATTCAAATTTACAGAAACAAGCTGCCGAAATTGCTGCAGAAGTAAAACAAGAGTATGAAAAGTTACATATAATCCTGAGGGAGGAGGAGGCAGCTCGACTCACTGTACTTCAAAATGAGAGAGAGAGCAAGACAGCGATGGTGAGAGAGAAACTGGAGGAGGTCAAAAAGAGCATTGAAGAGCTCTCTGACATCATCAAATACATAGAACCCATCATAATAGCGGATGATCTGACATTTTTAAAGGTCAATGTGCTTTTAAAACATTATTTTTACGTAAAGGTACTGTGAGCCATGTTAGCCGTTGGCAACTTTACCTTAGCTCACTGCATTGGTCTTCTTATTTTCCTTTGTCTTTGTATTCCTTTATCATGTTTGGCTGTGTAACAGCTGGTTCACACACAACGCGTTTTAATTGTGCTGTTTTTAAATTGTTTTTCGATGTAAACATGCGTCGAGTCTTTCTGTTTTTTTTATGTCTCGCGCATGAGCTGTTCTTTTTCATTAGTGCTTTATCTTACATTTTTTAAACGCAAACCCCTGGGACACTGTGTGACCAGCCCTAAGCCGTTGTTGATGTAAGAAATCGTGAATAGCATATTTTGCATCCTATAATATCATAAACTCTCCAAGCTGTCAGTTGCCCTATATGGACTGCTATATGTACGCACAAAATGATTGACAGGTAAAGCATTAAATGTCTTCTGATTGACTAAACATACACTTCACTTCAGTGATTAGGATAAGTATAATTTTGTGCACAGCATTTCAAAACCTTTAATGTTCCCTATTTGGCCTTATCTGAAAGAAATAAAGTAAATGTGTTTCAAATTATTACAATTATGCCAATACCTTTACATTTTCTCTACCTACAGGAATGTAAGGAGGCAATAAAACGGTACTGTACACAATGGTTTTTAATTTAAAGTTTTAGTATAAGCAGTCTGTCCGTTTTTTCTTTTCACGCAAAAATAATTAAACAAATAATGATTTTATTACAGGACTAGCTACACTGCTCCTGAAACAGAATATCCAAAAAAGGCACTTATAGATGTGCTTCAGTACCTTGGATCATTAAAGCACGGGGTCTGGAAAAGAATGGAAAGAGATGTACACCACTGTAAGTACACAATCAAGTCCTTTATAACACGAGTTCACCCAAAAATGACAATTCTGTCATCATTTACTCACGATGTACTCAGTATGACTTTTTATTTCTCACATGTAGCATAAAATGAGGTGATTAGCATAATTGTCCCCAAACTACCCCTTTCTTTACAAAAGTAGGCTATAGGGACCAGGGGCTAGTCCATACGACTTTTGCACTATATTTCAAGTATTTTTAATATAATATCTTTGTGTCATAGCTCTCAAATCTCATTAGCATTTTCCTGTATTCAAACTTGACATCTTAAGATGTGTTTCAGTGTTTAAATGTGTAAATATCATTTATAATTTACAACAGATTCTTTACAGTTCCTTCTAAAATAATTAGTAATCACTACACTGCTAGGTCTATGCAAAATCATGAGAGGAGGTTTTGCTTTCTGTTATCTTTCCAGCCTCTGTCAATTTCGATCCAAACACGGCACACCCTAACTTGATCGTCAAAGATGAACTCACCACCATCAGCTATGGGAAAAAACAGCAGCTTCCTGATAACCCTGAACGCTGCACGAGCCGCATGGCAGTACTCGCTGCTAACAGCTTCGATTCAGGAAAGCAGCGCTGGCATGTAGAGGTGGCATACAGCAAAGACTGGTACGTTGGGGTGGCACGAGAGTCAATAAAGAGGAAGACTGCAGTTTTTCTCAACCCAAAAGAGGGTTTCTGGGTCATTTCAAACAATGAGGAATCCTACTGGGCTCAGACCTCTCCCGGCACACGACTAACCCTGAAAAACCCCCTACAGATAATCACAGTTGAACTGGACTATGATAAAGGAAAGGTTTCCTTTTCTGACGCTGCAGATGGTGGCAGTATTTACACATTTAAAGATAAGTTTACTGAGAGAATCTTTCCTTATTTTGCCACTGGGATAAAGGAGGGGAGCACACTTAGAATCTGTGCATTTTAATGCATGGGGCACAAAAACAGTACATTAATTTGAACATGCAACATCTAGAAAACATTAATTTATCTGTGAATTTCTAAAAATTAAAATTAAAAAAAAGTGTGCAGGTCACATTTCACCCAAAATGAAAGCCAAATAAATAAATAATTTTTTTTTAAATTAATTAATACAAAGATGAAGTAAATTTGTAGCTAGACTTTTCATTTACAATTACTTGTTAAAGGTGATTATTATTAATTTCACATTGCTGTAATACAGTATTTTTGTACTATCCACTTAAATCAGCATAAATTATGTTAATATGTATATTATTATGTTTGAGTTTTGGAAGCTTACCTGTTTTTGCCAGTATTTAAAATTGTGATTACATCTGTTGAAACATTTGTTGACTCACTCACTTTTTTATACTAAACTAATTTTTTATGCTATGTTCATGCATCATTACACACACACAAAGTTTACACTTTAGTTAAAATTTAGCTGAGCACTTCTTGTAAAACGAGAAAAACTATGCAAACCCACGGCATGTTTCATATTCCTTTAAGGATATTTCCATTTTGTAACTATTTACTTCAGCTAAATGGTTATTCCTGATTCAGAACATTGCAGAGCTATTTTAGGGCTAAGCATTTCAAGCGCAGAGTATCATCTACCTGAGTCATTTGGAAGTCACACAGGACAGCCAAAGAAAACTACTACAACTGTACTTACAGTATTACAAATACTGCAATTCTGTTAACTCAAATGTTTCAATCAGACCATGCTCTTAAATTAATACACAAATCTTTCATTATAAATTACCTTTAGACAGCATTTTAAAGTATTTTTGACACAACCATAAAATTTGCACTGTACAAGGAAAGCTGATCAAACCAGACATCAACCAACCAACACAAAAATAACATTTATGAGTTTAATTTAGTATTCGGTGACACATTCTGCCAGAAAATCTTAACATTTTTTTTTAGCTCCAAGTGCCTTGAGGTAAAATTTAAAAGAAAAATTTCATAAAGACCAAATTGTCAAAAGTTGTTATACATTTTATTTTATTTTTATCACATGACTTGTGGCTATTAGAAACATTGTCACCCGAAGTACTCCTTCTAATGTGTTCACAGTGAAAATCCTCCACTTACTGCATCCATTGAGCTCAAAATGCCACCCGAGTCTCTTATGTCCTCTTGTGGACAGATATACCAAGCTACATGAGCACATGCTCTATGTAGACTAAATATATTAAATCCAGCATTAAATGGACCCAAGCCAAAGCATTGCTCTGCCTGTGCTCTTCAGAGCTTTATGAGATAACTGGGAGATTACATATGACATAATAATCAATGCATCAATCACTGAGAGACACAGTGGAGCAACTACTTAAGCTCCCAACAATAATTCTGCAAGACATAAATCTTGTACAGGGATTTCAGACTAGCATTAGTGTGGGTATTTTAAGCACAACCAGAGTCATTCAGAAATCCACTTTTCAGTCACAATGCCAGTCGGGAGTATTAAGTATGGCTGGTATATGTGATTTGTTTGCCATTTAACCATGCCAGTGTGGATCTGTAATAAATAGCAGCTGTTCTCAGCCTTATTCAGGAACTCATAATAACCAAAATGTTTGTGAAGCCCACACAAAGCATAGAAATCTTTCTATACATATTTTTCAAGTAAATAACCATCACATTTAAATTAAACAACATCAGATTGATCTAGTGTCTCCTAGAATGTCAGTTCTCTTTGGCTTTAGTTTTTCTTTGAGATGCCATATCATCGAGTTTAGAGTGTAGTTTTCTCTGCAGATATGGTTTTTTATTTGGATCTATTGATTTGTCCTTCTGTCCACTTCCTGCATAAAGCACCCCTTCTTTACTTATCCTCATTCTAGCTTGAGCTTTTGCCTTGTCTCCACATCCGTGCACCTAAAAAAAGACAATACTTTATTTCAAACGCATCTTGCATCAAAATATCTTTAGTTTAAATGTTTTACACATTTTAAAGGTCATATCATAAATTTTGTTATTATTTTATAATATATTTTAATGGCTATTTTCAACCCTTACGCTGAAATTTTTTGTTAGCAAGCCTTTATAACTCTGATGTCAACACCCTTTTCACTCGTGAAATGAGAAAAAGCACTCGAAATGGTCAAGGTCATTGTTAAAAAGAACTTGAGCCACTTGATTCTAGCACTGAGTGTTTGGTGTTTATGAATAATAGCATCTAACCAGCGTGCTCTGTATTACATCATGACTGTAAAGGTCATGTTTCTGAAAGCTACAGTCTGCTCTCATATTATAATGAACACTTATTTAAAGAAATAAAGCAAAATTTGGTTCTTCATGATATGAATCCTGTAATATAAAATAAAAAGCAAGTTACCTCAGGTATATGGTGACTCAGACAGTATTGTCTGTTACAGTAGAGGCAGAGTTGCCCTAGTGTCAGGACACTGGCTTTGCACTTCACAAAACCACAAACGCTGTCGGCTTTAACCACAGCATTGATGAGAGCATCAAAATCGTCATCTGGCATGGCACCTGCAGCTATATCTGTGGCTCCTGCTTTTATCTTAGTGTTTCCTATGAAAGAAACACATATTGACTATGAAGTGTAACAGAATGAAAGTATTGAAACGATTCAGAAATTGGGATATAAAACACAAACCTTTTGAAGTTCCTTTGGGTTTCTTAGACTGGCTTTTACTTGCATTGGTATCCGGTTCCCGTCTCACACTTTGTTGTTTTTCCTGCTTTTTCTCCTCTCGTTTCTCCTGCTCCCGGCACATTCGCTCCAAATGCAGGCTTTTCAGATCCACAGCTGACTTTGAGGGTCCTTTCTGTAACTCATCTTGTAGCTTCGCTGCTGTACATGCAGTTACGTCTGGTTGTTCGGGCTCCACTGACTTGTCCGGTTCTAATGGGGGCCAGGACACAGTGATGCGACAGTTTTCCCATCTCCATGGCTTTCATGCCTTAAACCCATTTCTTCAGAGAGCTCATGGACCAGCATACGCTCATGAGAATTTAGCGTGGAAGGAAACTGTAGCTCTGTCTTGTTTGGGTCTTTCAGAAAGTTCAGAAGCTGTTCCTTTATCTCTTTTTTCTTATTTTGTGTCTGATCGGCATCTTTGGGTTTAGGATGGTGTGAATTGGTGTTTTTATGTTGGTCAAGCTGAACATTGGACTGATTCAGTCCTCTACTTTTGTTGTTTGCACTTTTCTTCTGTTCTTGTTCCGTTTTCTTGCCTTGGTTCTTGGACTTCTGTTTTGTAGACGCAGCGTCTTTGCTGTTGATCTGTTTGTCCTTTTCGTCACGGATGTAATTCTGTGCCACAGTCTTCCAGGTACTCAAAGGCAGTACGAACCTCTCCATGTTCAGACATATAGTCCACTAGGGATTTGAGGAAGTCATGGTTTCGAACAGTCTGAGAATCGCACACTACCACAAGCTGGCGTCTGGCACGAGTCACAGCCACATTGATCCTTCTGTCTTCAGCAAGAAATCCAACCTCACCTATGGAGTATATGTGAGATAATTCCTTATGTTCACATACAGGTTTGGAATAACATGAGGGTGAATAAATAATGACAAAAATGTATATTTAAAGGGATAGTTCACCCAAAAAAATTTATTTGATGTTTATCTGCCTACCCCCAGGGCATCCAAGATGTAGGTGACTTTGTTTCTTCAGTAGAACACAAACAAAGATTTTTAACTCAAACCGTTGCAGTCTGTCAGTCATATAATGGAAGTGAATGGGAATCACGGCTTTGAGAGACAAAAAAAACATACACAAACAAAACCCAATTAAACCCTGCAGCTCGTGACGATACATTGATGTGTAAAGACATGAAACGACCGGTAGTGATGTTACGTTCTGTACCGAGGCTTCGGAGCATGTGAGAAATCCCGGCAGCTTTCAGTGAAGCGCGTATCGAGGCTTGTATTGCTTTAGAGCAATGATGTCATTGATGACGTCCGAAGCCTCGCTTGGCCTGTGACTGGTTCAGGAAGCAGTTCGAATCTTGTAAATTCACTGTCCTCTGCCCTGTTAAACTCAGCCACTTTCCAGTTTTAGACTAATAATATTGGCCCCCCTGCCTATTATGAGCAAAGACTTGATTTACACACATTTGATAGCCCCATTAATTTCAAGCCAATACGTTTGTTACATAGTTATGTTATATTATGTTATACAATCATTATATACCACTAGAAAATACACATTATATTCATATAAACAGATTAGTCTATGTGGAAATGGATTTTTTTTCTTCACCGTTATTTCTAAGCCTTAACTGGCGCAAAATACAGTGTATCACAGATCTCATCAGGTCATTTGTAATGTATCTGCTTGTTTTACACTCTTTGGCCACCAGGTGGTATTGTGAGCAAATGAAGTCTCGAGAAATGAACCCTTTTGTAAACCACTTGGCTGAAAAGCTTCAATGCTTCATGAGGCTTCATCTCACCATCACTAACGACCGGTCTGTGCAAGAAACTGAACAGTATTTATATTGTTTTTTACCTCTGATTCACTGCAATTGTCCGGACTAAATGTCCTCCTTCGATCGAGTACAAGGCCCGGCCGCTACGCGCGGAGTAGCGGATTCGTCCGCTTCCTAGGTGGCGAATCTTGCTTCTTTACGGCAGATCGGAGTATGAATTACTAAGTCGCAGTTTTCACAGTCCGGCCACCCCTAATTGCGGTATGTGTCTATATAGGTCAATGGTCCTTTGAGCGGATAGGTGGCGGTAATTCTACGATCTGCCGTAAAGCAAGAAGAAGAAGACGCATTACACGCCGGCTGAAGAAGAAGACGCGAACGCGCTCAGGACAGTTCGGACATTGCGGTGAATCAGAGGTAAAAAACTATATAAATACTGTTCCGTTTCTTGCAGACTGATCGTTTCGTGTCTTTACACATCAATGTATCGTCACGAGCCGCAGGGTTTAATTTGGTTTTGTTTGTGTATGTTTTTTTGACTCTCAAAGCCGTGATTCCCATTCACTTCCATTATATAACTGATAGACTGCAACGGTTTGAGTTAAAAATCTTCGTTTGTGTTCTACTGAAGAAACAAAGTCACCTACATTTCGGATGCCGCTGGTTTAGCATATACACATCAAACAGTATTTTCATTTTTGGGTGAACTATCCCTTTAAGTAAGCCAAACTGAATTTACTAAAAGCACAAACTCTGGCATACCCTTCCTGTTGGACCTGACTAATGACAACACCACTGCCTCCTTCTCTCTTCCCTGGAATCCATCAACAGACTTGATCTCCAGCTCTGCATGTTTATGAGACAGCTTCTGTCTCAAAAGATCCACCTTAAACAGACAAAATCAATTTTTTTAAATGCATTACTGCTATTTATACTGAAACATTTTTTTTTGCCTTGCAGGCATATATAAAAAATGTGCTCTTTTACACATCAGTTCTTTGAAAAGTACCTCACCTGGAGATTATAGAGTGCAATAATCGCAATATCCTTGACTTGAACTCCAGCCTCAGTAAGAGCCTTTATATGAAGTGCCACAATGTCTACCTCTCCTGTGGAGTAACAGAGAATAAAAAAAACATTCAGAAGGCATTTCATAGCTTAATTATGCACTAATATTGTGTTTGGAGCTGATATCAACCTTGATTTCCTTTGGACTGCTCATCTGTGTCCTCCATTTCATTCAGGCCACAGCTTGCAGTGTCAATGAGCAGAAGATGAATTCTGGTTTCCTCAACATCAGCAACACCAGCCAGGTCTCTGTTCAAGATGCAATTAGTTATCTTCAAATGTATCTTTCTCTATATATAGAGGTTGCTAGCAGACTTAAAATATACACTACCATTCAAAAGTTTGGGGAAGGTAAGGGTTTGAAAGAAGTCTCTTATGCTAACCAAGGATGCATCTGTTCGATCAAAAATATAGTAAATATTGTGAAATGTTTCCATTTTAATATATTTTAAAATGTAATTTATTCCTGTGATGGCAAAGCTGATTTTTCAGCAACCACTACTCCAATCTTCAGTGTCACATGATCCTTCTAATATGCTGATTTGCTGCTCAAGAAACTTTTCTTCTTATTATCAATGTTGAATATTTTTGTGGAAATGGTGATACATTTTGTCAGGTCTCTTTGGTGAATAGAAGTTAAAAATTCTTTGAATAAAAATGTAAATCTTTTGTAACATTATAAATATTGCTACTTTGTTTTGATACATTTTGATCAATTTTTGCCGAATAATAGCAACTTACCCCAAAACTTTGGACTGGTACTGTAAAAAAAACAAAAAAACCTTATAGAAGCCCCCTCAAACAATGTACTTGGAATGTTTTTCAGAAACAATTAACATATTTTATATTACATAGTATTTCTCCACTGAAGTGTGTGCGATTAGTTTGCCCTCATACATCTGCTCTGAAGCCCACTGCATGATGGCACTATTCATACGGTACTGAGTGGTCAACATTCGAACCACTGAGTCTCCGTATTTCTTTATCAGCCTCTCCATTAAGCTGACAGACAGGCCTTCAGATGCAGCACTGTGAAAGATATAAATAACATTTATTACATTTCAACTAAACATTCATGCAATTCATGTAATAAAAAACATGAATAATCTGAAATACTGACCAAAAATATCATGTATATTAATAGTTATATCATGAAAAGAAAACGTTAAGAGCTCATCAAGAATAGATACCATAAAGCAAATAATTCACAACCGTAAGATATATTCCTTTTCCTTCATACCTCTGTGATTTGATCGTTGGTGACAGCTGTTTGTAATCCCCAGCCAGAATGCACTTGCGTGCTTTGAGCAGAGCGATCCAACAGCTGCTCTCTAGAGCCTGAGCACACTCATCTATCACCACCAGGTCAAAATGATCATTGGGAAGATGTTTGAGAGGACCATCATCAGAGGCTCCTATATTACGCAAATCAATCATATCTGAGTTTAAATCAGGCATAAACAAACAAACAAACATATCGCATAATAAAATTGATGACTGCTAAGAAAGGTTTCCTTACCAGTGTTAGTTGCTAGAATAACATCGGATCTTTTCAGGATCTGAGTGATAGCTGTTTCCTCCCTGGTCTTTAGCTCTCGCCGCAGTTCCCTGATTTCCCGTCTCAGATTGCTCCGTTGGCCTTTGTCACGAGCCTTCTTCATTTCATTCTGTCAATGCATTTTTTTTATTTTGACTATTACAACAAGGCCCCAACACATATGTGAATACTATAAAGTCTTCTGTCATATTGGATATGCACATTTATAAGGTCTCTAAATTATCAACATGTTCAAAACTTTCTTCATAAACCTGTTGAACACAGTCTTCCACATGTGCCTTCTCTCTAACTGATAGTTCATAGTTTTTTAGCAAGTAAAAGACCTTTTAGAAAGAATCATAAAACGGTCCACTTCTGGTTGTGGTACACATGTATTTTTGCTGTGAAATTACTGATTTTTACATTTCTTTTATATCGTTGGTAATATTTTAAAATGAACACTTACTTAACTGAAGCAACTTAGCTTTACTTGATTATCCATACACCACTTTTAGAAAAAACATGTTAAATGTGAGTATCAAATCTTTCAATCATTATTGTATTGCATGTTTTGCTCCCTACAATTAAAACTACAGAGCTTTGATCATAAAACTAAGCATTTAAATATCATCTTGAGTCCGAAATTTTCGCACGTTAAAAAATAAATACGACCTCACGCTTTGTCAATCACGTTTACACACTGCCTCCGAAACTTTCGTCCGTCATAAAAAAAATCGGATCAGGTTCGATTTTCTGCGTTTTCGCATCCATAGCAAGCATTTTGATAGGAAAGGATGACGAATATGAAAAAACAATTTCGGACTCGCAAGTGTGGTCAGGACGCTTAAGACACATTATTGGTCAGCTTAGAGTGGCATACTGATATATGGGGCATCTTACGTAAAGAGGTCATATATCCACCTATATAATATTATATCTGTATATTAATCCTTATATGTTATAAAAAATAATATTTTATTAATATTCATTGAAAAACATTTTTGTGAAAAGTTTTATTTGAAAAAAAGTGATATTGTTCTTTGAAATAAATTGCAATTTTAAGTGTGGCTGAAACAATTTTTGTTCCACCTAAATGTACCATTTGAATGAGCAGCTCAAACAATTATGATAAAACAAAATCTTACAAAAGCTTTGTCCATGTCCTTGCAAATATCAGAAATTATGTTGGTGTTGTCACTGTGTGCAAGGACCGCATCCAGCGAGTGCTTCTGAATCGACTCGAGCAGACGGGCTGGGTGACCCAATCTTAAAACCTTGACCTTGCTCTTTGCCAGGCGCTCCACCAAGTTATCAACAGCCACACTGGAAGGAGCACAGCAAAGGACCTGTTATCATTTACTTAGATGTTCACCACAGTACTGCATCTATACTACATCAAATAATGTACACCTTAATGAACCAGATTAAGAGTTTGATATCTTGCTCACCTTTTGTTCCTGTTTTACTGCCTGCAGGATTACTTCAACAACTGTAGTGGTTTTGCCAGTTCCTGGTGGTCCATGTATGATTGCAACATCTTTTTGAGATATCGCAAATGACACAGCCTCTTTCTGAGAATTATCTAACCTAGTGTTGCTAAATTCCAGTGCATCTGCAATAAAAGAAATACAAACAGACTTAAGACCCCATTGTACTAGGGTTTTGGACAATGCTGTATTTTAGATCCCTTTCACATGCCACTCTGTGTATATGCTTACGCTGATGTGATAATATCCCTGGTTCTGAGTAACCAAAGAGGACACTGATCAGGTGAGATGCAGGACCACTGCCGTATCCATTTAAAGACTTCAAGGCACTGCAAGTAGGAAATGCATCATGAATGCAAACAATTTCATTCACATAATTACATGTATAAAAAAATAACTGCTTGAATAAACCTGTGTATGTAGAGCATACTAAATCAAGCTAATTTTTTAAATCCTAAAAATTAGAGACTAGATTTTTTTGAGAAAAAACTAATATTTAATTATACTAGCTGTATGGACTGACAAACACACATACTCTGAGAGTCTCCTGTAGGTCACATCATTTGCCAGCTTCATTAGATTGTAAAGTCCATCTCTGTCCAAGTTCATACAATCTTGCGTGTCATCAAAAGCCACCGTCAGTGATGCTTGAGTAACACGTGTCACCACACCTGAACCCAACTGAGACGGCTGACCCTGACCCTCTGCCTGATACAAACCTATAATATCACCTAGAAACAGAATACAAAAGAGAGTAAATAATATTTGAGTTAAAATGTGAAGTGGCTCATTGGTCAGTATTGTATGAAATCAAGTACTTCAATAGAGAAGAATGTCTCACCAGGTCCAAAGGTGTTGCTGGGCAGAACTGAGGCTCCTATACTTTTCCTGGGTTCAAAAACTACCAGGAGTCTGCCATACATGCCAGTGTGCTGGCTTGCGATCTGAAGTTTCAGCAGGTACACTCCTTTGTGCTGGAGATTCTTGGGAGATAAATTCTCCCGCCATGCTCTGACAATACAAGCAATATTTAAACAAGAAGTTCCTCATAGTTGAATACATTTGGGTAATGGAAATGAATAGCTATCTAAATACCAACCAAGAACAAGTGTAGAACTTAGATATATATATGTATAATTTACCGTGTTTCTTCTAATTCAGCTTCTCTCTCTTCTTGCAGGAGCTCAAGAGTCTTGGAAACGAAGTTTTCAACCTCCATAGCTGTCAAATCAGCTTGATGGATAACTAAAATGATATGCTTGACTCTTCCTCTGCTTATTTACAACTTATATAATAAACGTTTATAATGTAAAAATAATAATGTAAAAAGTGTACGTCTGTCATGTCTGTTTATATATTACAGCGCATGCTCTTGAAAAGGTCCGTCTCTAAATTCAATCCCACTCCGTACAGTACAGAAGATCCGGGCACTGTGATTTCGTCACGAACAAAAATAGTATTGAACTATTAAAACATAGAACGACTACATAATTATTTGAGATATATATAATAACATTTATTGCAAAGGTAAAGTACAAAATATTCACATTTTACGACAAACTTGATGCGGAACGTATATTTTTCCCCTTGAGGAGGAATATTGTTGTTGCACCGGTCATGCTCGTCCTTTGAGAGAACGATGGAATGTCAACGGTGAAGAGCTACATTCAATTCTTGTTGTGTTTAGCCGTGCAATAGTGTACCTTAATTGGGATATCTAAAAAGACAGTTGATTTACAGTAATACAGAATAATGGCTCGAGTAGTGAAAGTGTTTCGGACGTTAAGAAATCACTGGAAAAAATCCACATTTGCTGTGTGTGTGCTGTCATATGGAGGACACTGGCTATATGGAAAGCACTGGTTTGTGTTATCTATCTATCTATCTATCTATCTATCTATATGTCTATCTGTCTATCTGAATGTATGTATATTTGTCTACCAACTAATGTTGTACTTTTTTCACAGTGACAATGTGCTGCGACGAGAAGCATGTATAGAGGCCAGGGTAAGGAATATGTAGTTTGAAAATAACGTGCTCATAAATGTCATTTTAATAATTTGTTAGTTTTAGTTTTTTCCCATTTTTATTTCAGTTTAGTTATTTTAGTACATCAAGTTAAACTAAATGAAAATGAGAACTGTTGCTTTGGCAACTAGTTTAAATGAAGTTCTTTTTTTTTAGTTATAGTTTTAGTTAACTGTAATGACCCTGATACCCAGTACTCGAAGGTTCATTACAGTTAAATATATTGTATGTGATTTCCAGGCATTTGGTCATCAGTTAATTGGACCTCAGGAGCATCTGAAGAAAGCCATAGTCATTCTAAATCCTGCTGCCTGTAATAGGTATGATTATACACTTGGCCCTCACTGTGCCATAAATCAGTTTTTTTAGCTATGTCAGTTCGTTTGTGTTATCATAGTTATATTTTCTCTGCAGAAAAGCTAATAGTTTGTTTGAGAAGAATGCAGCTCCCATTTTACACTTAGCTGGTGTGGAGGTCAAAATTGTGAAGGTAACATCCTTTATTGATTTAAGTGCTTAGGTCCTTTGGTACAGGCTCTTTTTGTATGTATTTTAGTGTATTAATAATTTGTGATTTGCTGCTCAATTGCCTGTAACAGACTGATTATGAAGGCCAGGCAAAAAAGCTCATGGAATTGATGGATCAAACAGATATGCTGATCATTGCTGGAGGTGATGGGACATTACAGGAGGTACAAAAGTATCTTCATAAAGTGGGATTATTTAAAAAATATATATATTTCTGACAATTTGACCATATTTAAATGTTTGCATGTGTTGATTTTTTCACACAGGTGATAACTGGCTTACTGCGGAGAGTTGATGAGGTATTTACTAGTAATAAAAAAAAAAGTCTTGTTTAAGTTATTAAGCTATATTAAGTTATTGCACATTTCAGAGTTTTCTGAATCTGAACTACTGTAACCACAGGAGACCTTCAGTAAAATACCAATCGGTTTCATTCCTCTGGGTTCCAGTAACTCTTTGAGTCAGAGTCTACATCTGGTTTCTGACAACAAAGTACAGTAAGTGAGTTCACCTTTCAAGATTTTTTTTGCCAAAGTGTGTTATGATCCGATGTCATCTATTTCTGGTTTTTCAGGCACATTACCTCTGCAACCCTGTCAATACTGAAAGGAGAAACTGTTCCACTGGATGTTCTGCAGATAAAAGTACATTTGATAGGCATTTTGAAAAAGAACTCATTAAGGTTTGTCAGCTTTTTTTCACACAGAGTTGATTGTGTAATTTCTGTTTTTAGAGTGAGAAGGAGCAGCCAGTGTTTGCTCTGTTTGGCTTGCGTTGGGGTGCATTCAGAGACGTCACTGCTTCTATCAGCAAGTATGCTTATACATTTTTTATTCACAGCATAAATACAAAATGCAAATGTGTATTTCTAATGTGAATTTTTCCTTGAAGATATTGGTACCTTGGCCCCTTGAAAACAAGAGCAGCACATTGGTTTAGTAGCCTTAAGGTGAGTGCTGCTCTTTGCATTGTTTTTAAAGGAGTACTTCAATGACATTGATAGCTCAGTTGCATCATATATTAAGGCCTTCATGTGAGTTAGTATTGGATTGATCACAATATCTTCTCTCTTACAGCAGTGGCCACAGTCTCACCAGGCCTCCCTCTCCTATCTGGCTCCTGTACCTCGTCCACCTGACCTTCCCACTGAAATACCACCCCGGCCGAACCTCCTCTACCGCATCTACCGCAGACTCAAGAACTACTGGAACCCTCCTATAGAAGGTGGTTTATCACTTTTATAGACATTTCATCATATAGAATATAGCTTATGGATATTAGCATTCTAATATTGTCTCGAAGCAGGTTCAAAACATAATCATTTATAAAACATAAATCCTTAATTCAAGAACAATGTCTTCAGTCATCAAGAGTCTATGCTGTGAACTTCACATACTTTTGAAAAACCAGCGTTTAGCTGAATCCTGATAAGTGCTCGTTGTTACAATTGTAAACACGGTGACTTTTTCCATTTTGTGTGTTTTATGAATCAGTCCATGGGTGTGACGTCTGAGGCTGAGACTGAAGGATGTCTAACATTTGAATTCATGTTTAACAATAATATATTTTCTGTTGGTAGAGCCACAGAAAGAGCCTGAGCCAGAGCGATGGGAGAGCAAAGACATTTCCACATTGGAGCTCACAGTTAGCACACACAATAAGAACCCTGTCAAGAGAGTGAGTACTGACATAATAGTTGCTCTTCATGGGAATTTTTGTATTATAAATTCAATAGAATTTGTCCTGATTGGTGTTGTTTACTGTCTTCAGCGTGAGGACGATTCTATGGTGATAACTCTGGACTCAGACTCCCTCACAGTTGGTCAGTTCATCACTGAGGGGTGAGTGTCATTCACCAAACTGCTTGTGAAAGGAGAAATGGAAATTTGACCTCATATTGAATCACTTGCACTTTTTTGTCTGCTGAACTTCAGTGAACTTAATTTAATTTGCCATTAGAACCTTTCTAGGTTTTTGGGTATGAATGAATAATACTTTGTCATTCAGAACTAAGAAAGTATTGAACCCAATGGAGTCCATAGAAGATGCTTCGCAGATAGAGGCCAGTGCTGCTAGTCTCAATCTCCCAGAGGTCAGTATATTATTTGAAAAAGTTTGGGGGACAGATTTCTTTGTAATCATCCATTGATCTAAGCTGTGATGCAGCCATTATGATCTATTACTTTTCTTCTCCTGTCCACAGGAGGGTGCCGGCTTTTATGGCATTGACAATGAGGAATATGAGGCTATGTCTGTGGAAGTGAGACTGTTGCCACGGAAACTGAGGTTCTTTTGCAGTGCTGAGCGCAGAGAGCAGCTTGCACAGGCTCAGTGATGACAGTTGTGTTAATATGTGTAGAGGAGCCTGAGGAACTGCTGATGAAACTGGAAAACATACCAGTTACAACAAAAAGAGGAGTCAAATGAACTTTTGAGTTCTCATAAAGATCACCATACTCCAACTGAACAATCTGTGGTCTATGGACTTTAAGAAACAGCAGTTAAATTGTAATTTTGATGGTTTTTTAACAGCATGGATGATGTTATTAACTTAATACAGGCATAATGTTCAGGTTTACTTTGAATGTTTGTTTTTTTTTGGCTCAAGAACTTGCTTAAGAAACTCGCATGATACTGAATGTGTCTGACCAGATGAGGACCAAGAATAAAAGTCATTATCAATCTCTTATTTTGCTTATTTTAAGACTTCCGCCTGCATTTGTGATAATCTTGTAGCTTCCTTCAGGTAAACAAGTGTTTTGTTTTTCTCAAATCAACCCCCAAATACTGCACAAACAAAGCATGTGATAGAAAAGAAGGAACCGTTTATTTCAAAATGGCAGTGAATAAGAATCACTGGCTTTAAAACAACAGACACATGCTGTTAGTTTGTATTACTGTATAGGTAGTGTGTAAGACAGGCATTACACTAGTGCTTTGTGATACTAGTAGAGTAAAACCCAACATTCTTTGCGCTTGTTATTGTGACAAAGACTTGTGCAACACTTAGATAACTCACAAAAAATATCACGCATACACAATACCAGACAACCTGTACAATAATATACATTTCCATTCATTTACAATAGGACACTAAATAACCAACCAACATCCTACAAGAGGATGGTTTCAAAGATTTCTAATACAGAAAGTTATTTGATAGATAAATGTAAAAACAATATTCACATTTAATCAAATCTAGGTTATAAGCAACAGTATTATTTATTGTTAATTTAACTATTTTATTTCACGTAATTTAAAGAACTTCATCCATTAAACTGACAAACCCGAGTGCCTGCACTCATTCTCAAATAATCAATTATCATTATTTTATTAGAAGGTTGAAAATTAGATGAAAGGAAACTGTAAACTCAAAAGGTCAAGTAAATACTTTTCTTTTAAACTTCACCAGCTTTATGAATAATTAAGTGTCCAGTTAGGGTTTTCACAGGATGAACATATAAACGCACACAAAACCACAATCAATCAGCCTTGTGAGGCCAGTTTGCTGCTCTCCAGAAATGATCGACCCAAATACATTTAAATAAGAAACCCCAAGTATATACATATTCAAAGTCTTTAACAGGTAATAATCAGGAGCATTCACTGATGACAGACGGGAATAGAATCACATTCATTTCTTAAGAGCAAATTAAGGGACTCAAAAAGCTGAATGTAACATTTCTGTGTCTGTTTAAATCATATGTGCATCAGACTGTGCATTAAATGTACAATTTGCATTCAATACCAAGAGTGACAGTGATTAAAGGCCTGTCCAGAATGAACAAGTACACATTTTATGCTTCAATTCATTAGTTTTCAGTCCGTTTAGTAAGTGTAATAACAGCAAATGCTTGAACAGAGAATGGCGTAGACAGCATTGAAATGAGTCACATTCATCAGATATCATTTGGGTAGTGAAATAATGACTGAGAACCTTCTACACTGTTGTTCACTCCCATTCATATACATCAATAAGTGCTGTGCCAAACTATAGTAGTGAACTAATTGTGTGTCTATGTGTCCATGCACAATAAAAATCCACAAGTAACACAACAAACACAGTGACTGATGTCTGTTTTTTCCCCAAAATGAAATGACTGTTTACATGTACATGATTAAGTGTGGCAAAGATTGTGAAAATCTTCACCATCACAGTACTGTGTGTACTGTGTGCAACATCCATAAAAGTTTTAGAAATACAGATATGACATTCAAAGCAGACTTTACCAAACCGCTGTTACCAGCATAAATACGTGGATCCGGGAAGTGAGAGTTGCCCCGTTGATGGACCGTTTTTCCAATTCTCTGGTGTCCAAGTGAAGCAGATTTATATTCACATCAGTTCCCCCAGACAGCACTGGCTAGAAGAACAAAGTCACAACTGAAGACCACATAATAAAAAGCAGTAGAGAGAGGCACAGAGATCATCATGTTTTGGAAACAAGTCGAGTAGAAATCCAAGATGGCTGGAAGGATACCAAGCACATAAGATAGACAGACAAGCAGAAAGACGTCAGTGGATTGACTGGCTGCAGAGTGTACAAAAAGCCTGCAGACGGATTGCACCTTTTGGTGTTGGCAGTATCAGTGCAGTCCAGAGGGGTCAGGAATGGCTCCTGAGATAGCCAAGCCAGAGAAAGAGAGAAAAGAAAGCAGGTAATCAGTAGGCAGTGTGTTGTAGCCCTAAAAGAAAATGGGCTCCAGAGAGAGCGGCAGAGACTGAGAGTCTTACGGGCAGCAGGGGTTGTCGATAACCAGCATGACGTCGATGCCATAGATTTCCAGCAGATCGACGAGAAAACCGCGGTCACCCTGAGGATCCAGCCCCATGGCTCTCACGTGTTCAGCAGTCAGGGTAGGATCGGCGCTCCCTGCCACCTCAGACAGGGTCTGGAAGATTCTGTTGTTTTGCTCCATGAAAAACCTGGATCACAAACAGAGGGAAATTACATACAGATTAATCACAGCACTTACTAACTTACTATATGCAATCATATAAATTGACAACAAATACACTACCACTGAAATATCTTGGGCCTGTCATTTTTTTTAAAGAAATTTCTACTTTTTTCCAGGAAGGATGCATCAAAATTGACACTAAAGACATTTACAATAAATTGTTACAAAATGCTTCTATTTCAATAAATGATATTCTTTTGTACTTTCTATTCATTGAAAAAAAATATTAACTGGGACAACTTTTTTTTAACATTGATAATAAATGTTTTCTGAGCAGCAAATCAGAATATTAGAATAATTTGTGAAGGATGACAATATTACTGTTTTTATTGTATTTTTATCAAATAAATGCATCTTTGGTACGCATGAGAACTTTAAAAAAAATCTTACTAACCCCAAACTTTTGAACTGTAATAATGACAATTATTATCTATTATTATTATACTATGCACAATTCAAAGTATGAAAATATAGTATTGCATTTCCATCAGTTTCACAATATTATCGCTTAATCAAGGTTAAAGAAAGTTAAACTATTTTCACAAGAAGTGTATTGTACTCTTCCAAATACTCTTTCTGTCTCATTCAAATCTGCTGATGTGATAAACTTCCATCATTGTGCTGAGTCGTGTAATTCCATCACGTACAAGATGAAGAGGTCTTCCTCATTAGATGTGCAGTCTCCATCCACCTCCTGAGAGTACAGCAGCATCTGCCTGCAAAGATATCAACATCATCATATGCCTGTGGAACAATATGTTTTCAGATTGTTTTTCCTCATAAGCTTTTGAGATTTTAAAAGGCGGACATACCTTTGCTCACAGAGCTTGCGATACTTCTCTCGGTCTGCACTGTTGAGTCTAAGCAGAGGCTGGAGGCTCTCTCTATGTGTCTTTACATTCTGATTGTCAATGTAGACATCATACAGCTCCTTCTTTTCCTCAAAGATCTTCTCTGTTGTACCTGAGAACCCAAATACAAATTACTCCACTGATTTATTCTTACTGAGAAACATTCTTACTAATTTACCAACTACTACTTATGTTGGAAGTAAAGGTTCTTATTTCCTCATTCTAGATGTAGATGTTATTTAAAGGGGTCATATGATGCAATTAAAATGTTTCCTTTCTTTTTTGGAGTGTTACAAGCTTTTGGTGCGTAAAGAAGATCTGTAAAGCTGCAAAGATGGAATTCTCAACTCCAAAGAGATATTCTTTATAAAAGTTAAGAGTCAGCCACGCCTACCTAAAACGGCTTGTTCTAATACGCCCCCACATATCTACGTCACGATGTGGGAAGATTTGCATAACGCCGCACAAATGTTCACACAAAGAAAGAAGGCGTAACTTTTATTCTCGCTGTAGTATTGTTGTTGCCGCCGCCATGTCGTGAAGGCACTGTGTAATTCGTTGTGAAAGCAAAACTACTTTGTTTGGCCTTCCAAAAGAGGACGATATCTACTTCGTCATGCCTGGAGCTGATCCGTGCTGGTCGCTGAGGAAATACATCACTTTGCGCTGTGGATCACCCGGATCGGCTTTCACCGTGGACGAATTGGAGTCCAGCCCGGGGTCGTCACATTGGTTGCCGCAAGCCCGCTGGACGCTTCTTCGTCGAATCCGCCGGCCACGCCGTTCCAAGCCCGCCGCTTCTTCTCACTCAGCCCGCCGCCTCTGCTCACTCTAGCCCCCGGCCTCTGCTCACTCTAGGCCGCCGCCGCTCACTCTAGGCCGTCGTGTGTGACGCTGTGTTTCATTGTGCAAGCGAAACTACTTTGTTTGGTCTTCCAAATGAGGACACGACTAGAAATCAGTGGTTTTTAAGTTGTATTTACAACACTGTTCCAGAACACTTCAACCCAAATATTCAGATGTGTGCAGCACATTTTATGGAGGACTGTTTCCTGATCCTGGTAGAGTAGACTACAATGCCGGCTGTTCTGACTCAAAGACTGTAAGTAAGTTTTTTATATTTAAAGAGTTTTTATATATTTAAAGTGAGTTTTTTGGGCAGTGTTAGCACATACCACACCTTGCTTTTCAGAACGATGAGCTTTGTAAAAATCGACGCGTTTCAGAAAGGTGGGGCATAGAGGAGAAACAATAATGTACAGTTTGTGGAAAATAATGTTTTTTTTTTTTTTTACCTTAACCGCATAAACACATTTCATTACACCAAATACACAAAATAATGTTCTTTTTAGCAACATGATATGACCCCTTTAACATCCAACCGTTAAACCTTTTTGTGCCTGTGAAATTATTAATTTTCACTCCAACTTTAGTCCTTTTCTTGACTGAGACACTTACAGGCCACGTAAGACAGCTCAGTCTCAAGAGCGGAGATGTCCGCAACATTGATGTAGAAGAAAGGGCGGAACTCCGGAACAGAAACGCCCATCCCAGGAATGGATACATTAGCAAGGCAGCAGCAACAGTATACTAAGAGATGCAAGTCAAAAAACATAAAGTATCAAAATAACCATGAGATATAACGTGAAAACACTACTAGAGTTACAGACTATAAAAATGCACAAATCAATGACAATGTGCAAGAGCATGTACATGATCTTTATCAATGGATTCTCAAGCTCAAGAAAAATATGCATAGACATTAAGACAGCCATGTCTTAATAAATGGATTTCCACTCTCACCCCGATAGCAGACCACACCGACAGGGGGAGGAGAGAAAATGAGGATGCGTTTCCTGAGCAAAGCAAACTTCCACAGCACCATGATCTGCTCTCCAAAGAAGCGGATGAACTGGGACATGCAGCCAGCTGGGTGTGTAATCTGATCGGAGATGGACAGAGAACAGAAAAGGGACATGATTTGTGCTTCTGATCTCTTATTAAATGATAGACATATCACATGTATTAAACAGGATCTTAAAGTTTATAAGAAAACATGGCAGCTTTTATATCATAAAAATTTGTATAATTATTAATGAAATATATTCATTTATAAAAAAAAATATTATTATAATAATAGTTAAAGATCATTCAGTGAGAGACCATTCAGCCAATAATCACAGGCGTTTGGCTGATTATTAGAAGTGGTCATTCAATCAAGTCTTATTTTTTTTTTAAATCCCCTGACAGGCTAGTAAATTCATAGTGCAATTATTCAAAGTTCAAAGAACAATTTGATTAAAAAAAATATATTTTTTATAATGTTTGTGTACTTAATACCGGATATCATAATTTTTTTTTATTATATTTACCACCAATTTTATGTCACTATTACTATAAAAACCATAAACATGGATTTAGAAAGTGCATCGTCAAGACTGAACAAGGCTTTATTTAACAAACAGCATAACCAAATCTAGTACTGAGTTAAAGTATACCTCAGCATATTTTTCAACAAGAGTATGGAATTCTTCTTTAACAATAGAGGATCTTGTGGTTTGTGGACAGAGAAACTTGTCTCACAATAGTTTTTTTCACGAAATTAAACTCTCCCATGCGTATAAAGCTGATAGGAGTTGCAGAAGTATTGCACCCTGGTTAATCAGTAACATGAAATTCCCTGAGTGGCCTGGCCTAGATTTCCTCAGAAACTAGAAAAAGACACATCAGAAAAAGGGAAAAAAATCTAATGATCTAATACAACTATCATTAAAATATATTTCATTGAACTGGAATTTAATGGAGGCTGAAGCTTTGATTAGTGACAGATAATGTTGGGTTTATATCTTCAAACCTTCATCTCTGGATGCATGCAGCGGTTGACTATGGGCCCAAGAGCACTGGTCGGGCAGGCTGTGACCAAACCGTTCCCTCCTGGAGGCAACACTGCCTTTTTATCCTCGTAGAAAGCTTCCAGTGGAGAGTATTGACCTGGACACTGCAACTGGTGCCTTCAAGAAAGCATGTGCAGACTGTTGATGTTGTCATAAAATGCATTGCACTTATCAGGAAGTTGCTTTATTTAAATGCAGACATTGAGCAACAGACATTTTTAACGCAGTTGATCAACTTTATATTACAATTTTGCATGCTGCATATTACAACCTTAACTGATTGAAGAAGAGATGAAGTGAAGTGAGTCCAAATTAAACAAATTCCGTGTCACATCGCATGCAACTCAGAGCTTATGTTTAATACATAACATCTTAAAATAGAAGTGATGCGTGCAAAAGAGTAAGAGAAAGAGACATAACAAGGTACAACGTGAAGCAAGCATGCACTTACCGGACTTGATTTTCCAGGAAGTGCATGTAACGGTATAGCAGTGTGTAAGAAGGAGACAAAATCCCTACAGATTTCATCCGAGCTCCTCGTTCCAGCTCACTCTCCACGGGCATATTGGCAAAGCACGCTAGTCCAAAGTAACAGCCTTTACGAAAATATCTACAAAATAAGACAAGCACATTTAATCTGGATTAATCTATATACATACATACACACAAAATTAACCTGTTTGGATGAAGATTTGCAACTAATAACCAAACAGTTTGCCTCATGATTACAAAACATCTTGAATGAATTACTCATTAGAAACAAAACTTATTGTATATATATATATATATATTATATATATTTATTTGACTGTAGTCTGTATATAGATATGCATTATTAAGCAAAAGTTACAAATGGCTCTATCTCTTATATATGCAGTGGCATTTATGAAAGAGATTCCCACATGAAGTCACTTGAGATCCGCAAAAAAAACAAAAAAAAAAAAAAAAAACAAATAAACAAAAAAAAAAAAAAAAAAAAAAAAAAAAAAAAAAAAAAAAAAAAAAAAAAACAAAAAAAAAAAAAAAAAAAAAACAAAAAAAAAAAAAAAAAAACAAAAAAAGATGAGAGCCCGCTGCCATAGACCATTGAACTCTACTCCCTCCGAGATTCACATCTTGAGGTATGGCAACCATTCTATCATAGTTCCCTTACTGTAAAAGACAATGGGGGCCTATGTAAACACTTGTGATGCTGTTTTTCATAAATGACTTTTTCCCACTGCACTCTCGATGAAAAAAAGGAGGAAGTCTTAAAAACATTACAGTAGTAAGCTGTATGACTTATACAACTCTCACTTCATTGAAGTTCATTCACAGTACATTCATTTCCTTACGTGTTATGACAACTACTATACACTTCTATGACGAACATGCTTTTAGTTTCTGAATTAAGAGTTATTTTTCAGTTATTATTGATGTTTTGTGTAACCTACAAAAGTGAAAAAAGAGCAGTCGGCATAATCTTTCATTACTATTATTTCTTAAAAACAATAAACAGCAAAGAAACATTATTACTACTAACACTATTATTATTACGTTTGCAATAATTTTTCAATATATTAATATTATTTAATGAAATATTTATAGTATTTTACAACTCTCAGTGTAACTAATATACAGGAAGCCATTTTATAGCCATATGACATTAAAATCATAAAACAGAGGACCCCTTCAGACCCTTGTGGATGATTTTCAAGATCATTAGGATGTTACAAATATAGCACGGTTTACTAATTTAAACATTTGTAGATAATCGCTTTCAACACTGTGTGAAAGTATCATGATTATAATTATAATATTTCTAAGAACTCAGCATGTTTTTAAACTAGATTTCTCATCTTCACCATCATCATCATCATCTCGGATATTGTTTTACAATTTTACAGTATTTCACAGTTAACCTCACCAGATCTTGTGTCGAAAGTCACAACAAACACTGCAACAATTTGGTCTTTTTCTTCCCATCCAGTGATCCTCCGATCCCTGACTGACAGTCCATGAAAGGCGCAGTCTCCCTCTTCGTCAGTTGCGGAAGCATCTCCTCCCGGGCCGCTGTGTTTCTGGGGAGAGTGTGCACTTTCACCTGAAACAGCTGGTTCACTATTCGGTCTCACCGGGCTTGCGTTCAGGGAGATATCTGCCCGTACACCGCCCTCGGTCGGGTAGCTAGACAGACCGGAATGTACGGAATCCTCAGTCTCCGGTGATGGAGCCGTTGGGGCAAGTTCGGCCGGGGGAACCTCCTCCCAGTCCAGCAGCGGAGCACGATCCGACTGCTCAACCATAGTGTTTTCGATATGACTATCGAGAGGAGATAAACAAAGCCGTCGCACTCGATACCGAGCGGTCAGTCAAAGCGACAAACGCTACGCATGAAACGGAACATAGCGTTTGCAATTCAAACGATCCCTAAATGTAGTAATCCAGACAGGTAACAGACGCTACCCAGGCGTACGCTGTTTTGATGATGTCACATACTTCCGCTCACGTGGTGCGTGAAAGGATTATTGCGATCAACTCCCACCCGAAAAATAAATACACATTATGATGTTGTCTGTGTGCGCAGTACACTAAAATAAATACGCTGACGACTTTTGGCGACCATAATTAGCTTTCCTTCATTCATGCACAAATAAACGTAGCTTTTTGGATGTTTAATAATACATTGAATTGAATTTTTAAATAAATAAATAATAGATCTATAATCTATTTCTTTGTCGTTTATACAGTCTTGATGATTAGTGGTGTTTCAAGCTGGATCTTTTCTGAAGCGCGTGACCACTTTACTGCTTTCAAAGACTGACTATACTACGAACCAATAGTATTTGACTGTGGGCTGTGAACTAGCATTTCATTGGTTGAAACTAGTAAACGTATACGCCCCCTTAACTAAACGAGTCAGTCTTCTGAACGAAAGTGACAGCTAAAGTTCATTAACATCTAGCTCACTTCACAACAAGAAGAGAAAAGGGACTAATGGAGTAAAAACATGATTTTGTAAAGGTGACTGATGACCACAGAATGGTGTAAAGGCGATATTAAAACTCATAGTTAATTTGGGCTATTATTATATGTTATGTGCTTAGTCCAGTTATACTCAGAATTTCAAATATGGAGAGAAAAGTGATAACGATAACGTTAGATGTCGTGATCACAAATAAACCCTCACGCCTTCTCACTGGTATGCAGAAAAAGGGTTAATGAACTAAAGTTGTTAACGGATCTGAACAAATCTTTTTTTTTTTAGTGAACAGACTCAAAAGATTCGAGTCATGAGTTAAAATATGTGAGGCTAGTTAGCGGAGTTAATTAACGGTCGAGCCACTCCGCCCATCGTTAAAGCGCCTCATTAACGTTGTCGTGCCAAGTTCAGCCGTGGTGTCCCATGAGCTCATCTCAGGGTAAGTTGAAATTGCTTTTATGTGGTTCAAAACAGCACAGTAAATCCATGCGAGTGACCAAAGATATATTTTGAGAGAATCTGTAAATGTTATGATCTTCTCACAACAAACATATGAGGTCCTTGAGATATTGAGGCCTACCTAAGGAGACTACTCTCATAACTTGTTTGTGATTGTTTACCTTGCATTTTGTGTCTATGTATATTTTAAGTACATATTATGTAAAATAAATAAATACAATAAAACAGCAGCTCACAATTGCTAAAATCAAATTTATTGAACACCATAAATAATTGTATAGGCCATCTTTCATCCCACTCTGTAGTTATCTCTAGTTATCCATATTGATTGATCGTTAATTTACCAAGTTAGTTTAATTTACATGTTGCCATACTAACCCCCTTTTTTTTCTTAAATCTTTGATAATTTTCTGACTGCAGTGGTCTGAAATGGCCTCTGTGAATGCAGCACCGCAGCATCTTAACTTCTCCAGCAGTGGGGAGGAGGACAGCAGTGACAATAGCTTTGATGAATGGGCACACAGGAGTGTTCCAGTCAGAAGCCCCTGTCAGACACCCCGGGTACAGCGCCACCGCACCAGGAGTATCACGGTTTCCCCCTCCATCCCTACCTCTCCCATTCCGTATGCTGCTTGGAAAAAACTCCGGCTTTGTGACTCACCCAGTACACCAAAGGTGACCTTGCAGCGCCTCAGTTTCATGTAAACTTTGATGTGATGACCATCTGCTGTATGATTTGCAGTAGCAATACATTTGACCCTGTAAAGAATTGCTCATCGAATTTCCTCTACCCACAGAGTTTGCTGTCTAAATCGACCCTCCCTTGCTCTAGCAGCAAGCCATGTCGCAGTCAAAGATTCCTTCATTTGTCTACTGCTTTTGATCGTGTGCCCTCCGTGAACGTTAACCCTTTCACACCAGAGACGGTGCGCAGGAACAGTGAACACCACAAGAGGAAGAGCCAAAGGAGTGATGAGGATGAGGGCGATGCACAAAGGTAACAGCTCTTTCCTTGCCTGTTGAGGAACTAGATTTACATTGAAGTACCATTACCTTACAGATCTAAGGAAACTCAGAACTCGTCAGAGGATGAAAATTTCTTCCTCCCCTCAAAGGTATGGTTTCAAAGACCATTGCTTATCCTTGTCTTTTATGTAGTAGGTTTATGTATTCGTAATCCCACCAAAAACTTTGGCAAATCTCTGTATCTCTGTGTTCTCTCGCACGGTCTCCCATCTGTTGGCCTTCAGAGGCCAGCAGTGTCAGCCCGCATGTTGTCGCGTTATGAGAGTGAGTTTCTAGAGCTGAGCTGCATCGGCGTGGGTGAGTTTGGTTCCGTGTATCGATGTGTGAAGAGGTTGGATGGATGCATGTACGCCATCAAGCGCTCGCGCAGGCCAATTGCAGGCTCCGCCAATGAGTGAGTCAGTCTTCCCAATTTAAAACATCTAAGGACAATTGTAAATATGGTTAGATTCTGTATATGGTTTTTGTGCTTCCTCAATGAATCTTAGATTATTAGAATAATTTTTTTCCCCCACTCCTCTTCAGGCAGCTGGCCTTGAAGGAAGTGTACGCCCATGCGGTGTTGGGCCATCACCCTCATGTTGTGCGATACTACTCCGCATGGGCTGAGGATGACCATATGATTATACAAAATGAGTATTGTGATGGTAGGACAGTAGCTCACAAAACTACATTGACGGTCATGTGTTTGGTAATTGGAGTTGAGACTGTTTTTACTTTAACTTGGCTCACTCGTAGGGTTTTTTGGTCTCATAGGTGGTAGCCTCCATGATGCTATAACTGAAAAAGGAGAGCAAGGAGAGTTCTTCAGTGTTCCTGAGCTGAGGGATCTGCTCCTTCAGGTCTCCATGGGGCTCAAATACATCCACAGCCTAGGCCTAGTGCATCTTGACATTAAACCCAGTGAGCTTTGGTCTCTTTCATTGTTTCTCGCATGCCTATACCATTCGATGAAAACTGGACTTGCACATGTTTAAATTTCCATTCTTTTTAGGTAATATTTTCATCTGCATTTCATCAAGTGCAGGTGGAGAGGGAGATAGCGAAGAAGAGGATGAAAGCCCCTCCTCTGGGGTTGTATATAAAATTGGTATCTACCTACCTGTCCATGTGTTTAACTGTTAAATGCATAAATGATTTGCCAGTCTTGATTACATATTTGGGTCTTTAGTGACCTGAAACACATTTCTAACATGGATCTTAACTGCCCCAAAAGTAAACTCTTGATATTATTAGTGATGCACCAAAATGACTTTTAATCAAAAGCAAAATTAAAGTTTTCATCTAGCTGAAACTAATTTTGGTAACAACACTATATGCTGTTCAGGGTGTTGTGTACCCAGGTAAAAAATGAAACGAGTATAGTGAAGTTGTTTGGCAAGGAGCAACCTCGTCATATTTCAGACAAAATGTCACTATTTCGGTCCAATTATTTGGGCCCTCTAAAACCTTTTTTGCCAAAATAAAAAATTGGGAGGGGGGTTTGTTTTAACTAAATATTTTCAGATGCCAAAAATATCTGCATCACTAAATCTAATAATGACAATTACAAAATATTAAAACAAACCATATTTAATTGACATTTTATTTGTAATTGGTTTTGATGTGTATTGCTAAATTGATGCAGTATACAGTAGCTGTATATAATAATGTTTAATTTTATATAGCGCCTTTCCCAGGCTCAAGGACGCTTTACAAGGTACACCAATACAACAAATACTCATTACAAAGAAACCATTTAAGTGGACATTGGACATTTGCCCAATTCAGTAACGAAATAATGTATATATGTGATATCATGAATATCTTGTTCTTTAGGGGACTTAGGTCATGTAACATCCATCTCAAGTCCTCAGGTAGAGGAAGGGGATAGCCGCTTCTTGGCCTACGAGGTCCTACGAGAGGTATGGTACCTGTTTGAACTTTATCAGAGTGTTCTGTTTGTTGCAGTTTAAACTATAGCAATCTTATCCAGAGAAATGCACTGATCTTATATACAGTGGATCTGAATGGCAAAACAAGCTAACTGTGGATTTAACCAGTTGTCAGCTTTTTTTCCCCTCGCAGGACTATACACACCTTCCTAAAGCAGATATTTTTGCACTGGGCCTGACAGTGTTGTTAGCTGCCGGAGCTCCACCACTTCCTCAGAATGGAGATGACTGGCACAGCCTCAGGCAGGGTGAGCTACCCAGCCTGCCCCAGGAGTTACCAGCACCCTTTAAAGACCTTCTAAAGGTGCATTTTAGTAAGAAGCACATCTGCGTGGTTCATTGTACTCTCTGTAATGGGTTATTTTTTTTTGTTTGTTTCTATGAAGTTCCTTAACTCAGTTTACTTCATATTACACTTTCAAAAAAAAATTAACAAAAGCCTTCACTGGAGCAGTGCCTTTCAAAAGGTGCAGCTTTGTACCTTAGTTGTCCCTAAATGGTGCATATTAGTAGCTTTTGGAAGGGTACCACAGCTTTTTTTCTTTTTTCTTGGAGTATAGAGAGGTCTTCAAAATAGTTGTGCCAATAACATTAAAGTCCAACAAATTAATTACATGGTGTTTTTTTTTTTTTAATGCATATTTCAGAATTCATATTTAACATGTATTGTATTAGTCAGTCTAGGGCAGTGTTGCCTAAATAAACAAAAATAAATTTGTGAAATTGTGACCCTGGACCACAAAAGCAGTCATATGGGTCAATTTTTGGAGATATATATCTATATTATATTTTTTTATACATTATGGATAGGACAATATTTGTCCGGCTTATACTATTTGAAAAACTGGAATCGGAGGGTGAAAAAAAAATCTAAATATTGAGAAAATAGCCTTTAAAGTTGTCCAAATGAAGTCCTTAGCAATGCAAATTACTATCCTAATGATTTTTGGCATAAAAGAAAAATCTATAATTTTGACCCATACAATATTGCTACAAATATACCCATGCGACTTAGTCCACGTGAAGTCACAATTGACTGTTTATTAGCACACATTGCTAATCTTGATGTGAACAATTAATCCGTGCTGTTAATCCGCTGAGAGATTTTTTTTTTTTTTTTTTTTTTTTGGTATCTTTAATTAAAATCGAACATTTGCTTCTAGCACTGGAATGGCATTCCTTCTCTGATGAAGTCAGTTTGACGCTTGGGCAGAATATCACACACCCCTCCAACCGTTAGGTTGCTATGAGTGAGAGACCGAGAGGAGGAGGGCAAAAATAAAATGATGCCCTCTATTCAATATTCCATTTCAGCTGGAAATGTCACTACAGTGAAAAAGTCGGCAGCAACTTCCGGTTCATGCAGACTTTAAGACTAGTTTTGTGGTCCAGGGTCACACATTAATTTATTTTCATTCCACCAACATAGGGCATAAAACCAATTATCAGAATGCTAATGAGTGTACTTTGCTTACATTCCTGTACATTCATGAAAATGTCTTTTTAGGTTTTGAAGTTGATTTAGATGGGATCAGTCTCTAATATGGGCAATACATTTGTATATGATAGACACTGTTGGATCCTGATCCTACTACTAGGCCATCTGCATCTGTATTGTGTCGTCATGATGTACTGCGCAAGGAGAGGGCCGGCAAACTGGCTGCACAACTTCGTAAGGAATTAAATGTGGAGAAGTTCAGAACAGCTATGCTGGAAAGGTGAGATGAGTTATCTTGCGTTGTACTATTCTCTAGTACTCCATTTCATGAGGTAGCATTTATTTACTTTTTTGGATGAATCACTTCTGCTTATAGAGGTCTTAATTTGCCATGCCTTTTATTTCTATTTAGAGAACTCAAGGAGGCCCGACTGGCTGTTACCTCACCGCAGCAGTCATCACAACCAGGGTCTCTTCCAAGAGCTGGGAGGAAGCTTGTGGGCAGAAGTGCTGCCCGTTCCATGAGCTTTGGTTTCCCTGGATACTAGCACTGAATTCGTCATGCACTGCATGTCATCAGACCTACATACTGTATTTCTGGAATGCAATAGTCAGATGCTTTTGCATTAATCAGCATTTGTCACTGGTGAAACTTCAGATCCTCTTTTTCTCTTAACCCTTAACACCGCCATTGCTCATAGTTTTATTTGTGGCATGAATCGGAGCATATTTATGGTTTGTTGTTGAATGGTGCATTTATCTTTTCAAATAACTGGTGCTTTTTAATTGTAAATAAAGTTTTTAAATGTTTTGCTGTGTGATGCTGTTTTACCTATTCAATCAGGGCCTGTCCAAATGCCCGTGGCCACTTAAGAGTGCGTGCATGCAACAGGAAGTGTGTAAGACTGCAAGAAAGTCTTCAAAACGCCAAAAATGTTCTTAATTCACAGATTTCACACTAAATACTACACTATCTTGAATACAGATTTGGAGCAGTGTTCCAAGCTAAACATATCCCAACATGCAATCAATTTTTACTTTTTAATTTAAGCTTTGAAAATCAAAAAGCTCAGCAAACACTTGCATTTTTACAATACTGTAAGTGTGTCCCATTGGGTAATGTAAAGTTCCACACACTTGTGGTCTTCAAATAAGGAAATGCGTCATGTAAGTGGTCAAGTGCAAAGGCTGTAATCTGTCTGCCATGGCGAGTCAGCAACATCACACTTCAGGTGGGGGAGAAAAAAACAATTATGTCTGACAGGTAGTGTTTTTTTTTGTGTGTGTTGACCACAAGGGGCACTCTAGCAGAGTAGGTGTCCTAGTAAAGTGATTCTCAAACAGATGACCTTGCTTTTAGTAAGTTTTTTTTATTTATTTTATTTTTTATTAAAATGCTCAACAAAAACCCAGTAATCTGACATTTTATTACAACGGGTGTTCCAGATGTACAATTTTTAGATGGGAGGGATTTTGAATGTTGTCTTGGACATTGGCCGTGGTAGAATCCATGACTATGTTTCAGTCTGAATGCTTTAGTCTGGTATGTACTGCTCTGTCAACAGTGTACACTTATTTCTCAGGCATCTCTTCCTCAGGATCCATTATCTAGCATGTGCAGTCCAACAGAAGGGGAACTCCATTTCCAAAAACCCCTCTGTCCTAAAGTGAAGATAAGTTAAAAGAACGAGGATAAAGTCGCGTGCCCACATCGCGAATTGTGTCTTTGTATCTTTGCCTTGCCGAGTCATTCTCGGCAGTTGCTACATTTAGAAAGGTCTCACATAATTTTATGCCTTTAAATGTTAAGTAAACAACGAGAACATCCTACAACACTTTTTTTTTTATGAAAGACTATCTATTACTAGGGGAATTCTTCGTCTTTGCGTGGTTGCCAGGTTTTCACAGGGCTAAATATCACGTTATTGGGGTCGCTACAACCCGCGGCAACATTGTAAAAGTAACAAAAATGTCCGCGGGCAACACTGTGTTTGCGTTTCTTTGGATTTTGACCACGCCTTTCTGTGAAGCGTCATCCTGGGTGACGCAGGAAGGCGGGGGATTCTTCTCTCGAGACTCGAAGCACATTTGTGTTTGTTTATCAGGCGACAGAGTTATGTGATTGTTTTGACTCGAAGTCTACGTAAGTAACGAATGTTTGTTTTTTCACTGGAAGGTAAGTACAGTTGACACATATATAGACAGGGTTTAAACGTGCCTCAAAGGAGAATAAATCATATTTAGTGTAGTATTAAATTAGTAAGTTACACCACCGGTACTTTTGCTACTAGATCGTAGCCTAGCAAGTGTTTATCATAGTTTCTGTGAATAGTGTTACGACAGTTTATGCAATTTCTTTAAATATAAACATTCATTAACATGTTTATTGTTATATTTACCCAGATTATAGATTAATATTTCACGCTTCCCTCAGTTTGACTGACGTTTCCTGTAATGTTCAGAAGTGCTCTACCTCTGGCTAGTATTTCATATTTTAGCTGCATTAATCATTGAGCCTCATCTAGGTGTCATTTGTGTGGTCCCTAGAGATGAACTTGGACTGCAGATTTATCTTACTTTGTTTTGATCTGAGAATCTTTTTTTAAAACCGATCTCTATTCTGCAAAAACCGGTGACCCAAACCCACTGTAAACGGTTAAATCTGTCATTTAAACGTGTATAAATTACCCCCAATCACAATAATGTTAGCTAGCAATGTTGGCTAATAAACAGTTAATGTTATCAGCTGCTAATTAGCTGGTGTTTGAGAGCTGGCATATTTCACTTTACGAACTTTTACAGTCGTACAACCACGGACTAACTTTATTTACGATTACGTTTATTTAGCTATATAGCAGTCTATATAGATCGATAGATATTGTTTTTTTTATACAGCTGTAATACATTTATTAGACAGTGGAGCATAGCGTTAGCAACGCTAAAGTCATGAGTTAAAAGAGTTTGCCTAACAGAAAACTTTATGCATGTTTACAAATGTAAAATCCTTTTTTTTTTTTTATAGTTTTTACAATCAAGGATGTCCCCAAAAGTAGGTTTTGTCAGGTGTAGCTCACTTCTGGGTTCACATTTATCCCCTAAATATGGTTAACTAGACACAGGCATACTGCATAGTATACATTTGTATCTATGGTAAAGTATTTAATATATTTAAATATGTTGATCAGGCCATGTATAGTCTTGTAAATCGTTATCTGACCAAGGGCATGCAAATGGCAAAACAGTGGCAGTGACTCATTTCTTTTAATATTATCATGATTTTGAAACTAATTGCTTTTGTGCTTTTCTTGAATTGCAGTGCACCTGTATGAAGCATTGTACGGATTTGGGTTTGTGCAATGGACTGCAACAGAAACCTTGACAGTTTTCCAGACATTTCCCTGGTGCTCCTTTCCTTCCTTAAGCAAAAAGGCTGCCAAAATAGCCAGCTTCAAAGAGAGCTTGATTATCTTGATGAACAGCTAAAGCTGCCTACAAATCACAATTATATTGAGAGTGACGAGGAATTACAAGCGGATGGACACAGTTTCTCAGTCAGCTACAGAGAACTTCTACATGGATTTCAGAATCAAGTTCAGCCACAACTACCAGGTATATTATTCCTCTTATTTTAATTAAAGGTGCTCCTTAATTAATACCAATAAGCCAATGATTCTTTTCACATTATTGCTGATAACTGATTATAAATACCTGATATTTTATCTAATTTAATTAAAACATACTTATTATTATTTTAATTTTTTTTGTCAAGCTCACATCATTTGTATGGAAAGAACTTTAAAAAAATGCTAAATATTTCTTGTAATCTAGCGCTATATTCAAATTAGGGCTAGATGACAGCAAAAGTTATCTAAAATATAAAAATGGGAAATGAGTGCCCACAATTAAAGGGATAGTAAACATTCTGTCACAATTTACTTTCCTTAATGTCTCTCCAAAACTGTGTGACTGAGTTTTTTTTTGTCTGTGAAACACAAAAGTAGATATTTTGAAGAATGTTGGTAAACAAACAGTTTCACTTCCCACCGACTTCCACTGTATGGTCAAACAAATAGAAGTCAATGGGAACCGAAACTGTTTGGTTACCAACATTCTTCCAAATATCTTCTTTTGTGTTTCACAGAAGTCAAGTCAGTCATACAGGTTTGGGATGACATGAGGGTGAGTAAATAACAATGTAATTTTTGGGTGGACTGTCACCTTGAATATACGAAGTTGGCTGGCACTGATACATTTTGCATGCCTAATTATTAGTTATATAAAAAGTACTATATATATTTTTCTGTGTCTGTTAATGCTGCTAATGTATCTCTCCATCTCAGTCAATGCTGAAGAGGCTCAGGCAGCGAGGGAAATGGCTGCAGAGTTAATCAGAATTGCAGACCTGCTTGAGCACAGAGTCCTGTCCCAAGCTGCTGACAGTTTGACCAAGAAACTATGCAGATCTCAAGAGCAGGTGAGACCAATTGCTGTATTGCAAACTAGTTATACATATACACTAATGGTTGCTCCTTAAAACGGGAAACACCATTTACAATATTCCTTAAACATTCGCAGTTTTGGGGCGGACATCTGTCTGATGGAGTGCAGGCCTTATTTCACCAAGTGGCAGGTGCCAAAGAGTTTAAGAAGGAACTTGTGGAGATGGCCTTCACTTTTGTGCTTATGAAGACCGTTTGTGAACATGTGCCTCAATTTTTGTTTGGTCTTTACGGCACAGTGGTGCAGTATTTCTTACCACACAGATCCCACTGATGAGCTCTGTGTTCCAGTTATTCATGTATGCAATGTGAATGTGTATAGATAAATGATACATTTGAAATCTTTGCCTGTAAAGACAAATGTATATTCTTTGCTTAACGTGATAGTCAAGATTGAAATTCTAGCAATACCTTATGGAATATATTTTTGTTTCTGAAAACGTTTCCTTTTTTCTATATATTCCCTTGCAATACTTATTGTGATTCACTTTTTTTTGCCACTTTGGCCATGTTAAGTTTTATGGTCTTGTTAGGCATTTAATTGTTTCTTTACCTGCCATGGAAAAATAATATCCTGATTAAATTGGAAACTATGCATTAAACCAAATTTGTGAAAAAATATATGCATTCTCTTGACAACTTTTTGATCTCCTTCAATCTCATAAACTCTTGATCTCTTCTCATTCAGTATGTACACCGTCTCATTTGTATAACAACAAATCTGACTCATATCAGTACAAAATAGAGGAAGCAAACTTAGTTTCTATCTTGGCGTTGGCGTGTCTTTTTTAAATTTTAAGCAATGTTTCTTCAAGATAAAATTCAGGACACAAACCACAAGGTTAACCCTTGATGGAATATAGATTTATTTCACAGCTTTTGTCCATCTGTGATGCAAAAAAAAACAAAAGACTTTTTCCTCAGACAAAACAGGTGGATCCTGCCTGTACGTGTGACTTCGGCTTACATTTTCTGTTGTTTTGACCAGGGTCTCTTTTAGATAGGCACACAACAGGGAAAGGAAGGTGACAAGGCTGTGCTGTGCAGGCCTTTTTAGCTTTCAAGGACAAACAACAGCACAAGGTACAGGCAAGGTGTAAATCGGAGACAGAGAAGACAGAAAATACTAAGTTTGAGGAGACAAAGAAAAACTGCAAAGGACCGATGACTGATCTGTGTGGCTCAGAAGACATTTAAGAGACATTCTGGTCCCCCAAACCTGAAGTTAGCACTTGATTTGAGCAATAGACAGTTAATGTTACCGAACACAGCAAATCACTTTTTACTCTAGAATTACAAAACCCATTTGGATGTTTCTAAATCATGGTGGTTTAAGATTAAACCACAAGTTTAACGTTTCATCGTATACTCATTTTAATATTTCACAAGATTTTATTGAAATTGCTTCTGACCCAGAATTAGGGACATTTAATTACAAAATGCACCCTTAGAAACATCATATTAGAAAACTAAATATGACTTTTCATCTAGCATTATCTTCCGCTTCCTGACGTTGAGATAAATTCAGTCAACTGTGCCCTGTCGCCATGGCAATATTGACTCTGCTGGTGTAGTATTTTCACGAGTTTTTACAAACATGTTTTGTACCTAACAGATGTTCACATTATAGCAAATTGCTGTACATTAAGAAATGTCAAACCCTTAAACAAAATGTATCGGTCAAAGAGAAGGGGTTTCCCATTTGAGGCTGTGACCTAGGCTTCTACTTTTAAAAGGGGGAATTCAAACAAAAGGATTCATGCAAGCCTAATTTATTCAAATTATACACTAAAGATGGTTAATATGAATGTCTAAATGAATCAAGAATGCATGGATACTTTGCTTTTGGTTGTTGCGAGTAATCTTGTACAAGTACTGATCTATTTTGGGAGAATATCAGTCACACAATCCATCTGAGGAGCACAGCCCATACAGATTTGCACTTTAATATTTCATGTCTGATAAGATAAAATCATAATCATGCACTCCCACAAGCTTGTTTAAAAATCAAACCTAACCATTAAATCAAATATTTATATACGAGAATAAACATGCTTCACTAACACAAACTAACTTACTTCTTCTGAATCAGAAGCCTTGATGTTCCTTTTGGAACCAGGAACCTAGGTCACAGCCTAGTGAACCAATCACTACTATGTTTACTAATACAGCACAAAAGAAACCTGACTTCACCTGTAAGTTCCTCTCCAGTCATTAAGCTGGACTAAGCCAACAAATAAAAGCAACGAGAACAGAAAATAAAATGGTATGACACATAAGAGGAGTAGTTTTCCCATAAAGTGCAGCACTGTGACCCACAGGGCTTCCGTTAGGGCAAGAGATACAGTGAGGTCAGGGACAGTCACAGACTTTCTACTTCTTCCTGTAGGCCAGCGCTCCAAAAGCCAATACTGCAGCGATGGCCACAAGGGCAGCACCGCCGTATAGCAGCACAGGGAGGTCAGAGGACTCGGGGTGTGGCACTGACTTCGTCTGCACCTCAGGAGGGGTTGGGACAGGGAGGTCGTGGGCCGTGGAGGAGGCCTTTAGATCCACCTCTGAAAGTATCTCCTGCTCCAGGGTTGCTTGGACCACTTCGGATTCTAGATCAGGTGGGGGAGATGACTGTGGCTCCACAGGAGCTGGAACAGGCTGAGACTGAAGTTCAGGCTCAGGCTCAGGCACGGGAAACGAGGCAGCAGCAGGGGCAGCTGGGTGCTCTTGCTCTGAGCCTGGAGGTGGAGGGATCTCTTCCACAGTCGGCTCAGTTGCGGTTTGCACTGGCTCTGCGGTTGGTGCTTCTTCTCGCACAGCAGCGAGTTCGCTTTCACTGCCCAGCACGCTAAGTACGCTACTCTGCAGCTCCCCTTCCTCCACCGTCTCCCCATCTTCTTCTAGAAGTTCGGCATCTTCACGCTCCACGTGGACGATGTCAGAGTTCGAGGAGTTGTTCTCGCTTTGCTCCTCGACTAACGCCACTCCTTCGGCGCTGTCCAGACTCTTGGTGTCTTCTGGGTCCATCATGCCAACCTGCGCCCAAGACTCGTGTCCTGTCAGAGACACAGGAAGACTCTCTGTCTGCCAGGAAGCTGGCCCACTGCTATCTCCAAGAGTCAGTAGTGAAGCAGGAGGGCTCAGCTGATCCGAGGCCTGTTCACCTGACAGGATGTAGATGTCGTTACTGTCCTCGGCTATGATCACGCCAGGGTCCTCAGCTTCATCCAGGCTGAACACAGTGCCCTGTAATACAAGGAGTGGAAAATCAATCAGTTGGTCCATTAATTGTTTTTTTATTCCAAATACAAATATTATATTATTTCTATTCTACTCTATTCTTCTATAAATGAGAAATGTTTCAATGAAGGACTCGTTGTCCTGCAAAGGTCAATTCCAACACCTGCTTATGTATTTTCAAGCAATCCAGAAGAGCTCGATTAGGTGCTTCAGGTGGGTTAGATTAAACTCTGCAGGATAGTGGGTTCCCAGGAGCGGAGTTGAAGACCTCTGACGTAGAAAATAACGGTTTTGGCAAGGTTTGAGTCATGAGAACAAATGTTTTATGTTTCATTTTAAAACTGTGGTAGCCCAATGTTCGCATTTCCTTCTGTGGAAACTCCAAATGTCTAATCTCTTTCCCACCACAACAAAAACATGTAATATATTTTTTTGTTTTTAACTGTGTGTATTTCTTTATATGGTCTTCCTGATTGTGTCTGCAAACCATTCTCATGGAGATCCACAACTGATAACCTTCACAAATAAATGTGCCTAAAAGAAGCATGATGTACACAAAAGACCTAAAAGAATTAATAAAATTAATTAATTAAAAAAAGGGTCATGTTCTTCTCATACGATTGACATCAAATTACATGTTAGACATCCTGTTTTAATAATTTCAGAAACATTTATAGTCAGTAAAACACCAAAACTGATTTGCAAAATTATTCATTTAAATTATTTGTATATTATAAATTTTTTTCAAAAAGTGCACTAACATTGAAAGGTTAGGAGTAAGGTTGATTTTTTTTTTTTTTAAGAAATTTATTAAGGGTGCAATAAATTGATCAAAATTAGAGGAAAGATGTGTCACTCTGACCATGGCTACTTAAAACTGATATTTGCCATCACAGGAATAAATGACACTGTCATACAGTCAATATTAAAATTGAAATTAGTTATTTTTATTTTACATTGTAACTATTTATTATTTTAAATTGTAACAATATTTTACAATACTACAATTGTATTGCATTTATCAAATAAAATGCATTGTGAGTGTTCAGCTTTAATCAAACAAACAAAAAAAAGAATCATACCAACCCCAAAATTTTGAAAGGTAGAGTAACTTGTTCAAATAAAATGCATGTAAAATAAAGTGATTTTTTTAAAGTGTGTGTCACACACACACACACACATATACAGTGGGGAAAAAAAGTATTTAGTCAGCCACCAATTGGCCCATTCCTCCAATTAAAAAGAGAGAGAGGCCGTAATCTCATCAGAGGTATACCTCAATCTATGTGCAGGGAAGAGGAAAAAATTGCGAAAAAAAAAATCCAGAAAATCACATTGTTGAATTTATTTGCAAATTATGGTGGAATTTAAGTATTTGGTCAATAACAAAATTTTCATCTCAATACTTTGTTATATACCCTTTTTTGGCAATGACAGAGGTCAAATGTTTTTTCTGTAAGTCTTCACAAGGTTTTTCACACACTGTTGCTGGTATTTTCCATGCAGATCTCCTCTAGAGCAGTGATGTTTTGGGGCTGTCGCTGGGAACACAGATTTTCAACTCCCTCCAAAGTTTCTATGGGGTTGAGATCTGGAGACATGCTAGGCCACTCCAGGACCTTGAAATACTTCTTAAGAAGCCACTCCTTCGTTGACCGGGCGGTGTGTTTGGAATCATTGTCATGCTGAAAGACCCAGCATGTTTCATCTTCAATGCCCTTGCTGATGAAGGAGGTTTTCACTCAAAATCTCACGATACATGGCCCAATTCATTCTTTCGTTTACACGGATCAGTCGTACTGGTCCCTTTGCAGAAAAACAGCCCAAAAGCATGATGTTTCCACCCCCATGCAAGTAGGTATGGTGTTCTTTGGATGCAACTCAGCATCTTTCTCCTCCAAACACGACAAGTTGAGTTTACCAAAAAGTTCTATTTTGGTTTCATCTGACATATGACATTCTCTCCCAATCCTCTCTGGATCATCCAAATGCTCTCTAGCAAAACTTCAGACGGGCCTGGACATGTAATGGCTTAAGCAGGGGGACACGTCTGGAACTGCAGGATTTGAGTCCCTGGCAGCACAGTGTTACTGATGGTAGCCTTTGTTACATTGGTCCCAGCTCTCTGCAGGTCATTCACTAGGTCCCCCGTGTGGTTTTGGGATTTTTGCTCACAGTTTTTGTGATCATTTTGACCCCACGGGGTGTGATCTTGCGTGGAGCCCCAGATCGAGTTAGATTATCAGTGGTCTTGTATGTCTTTCATTTTCTAATAATTGCTCCCACAGTCAGTTGATTTCTTCACACCAAGCTGCGCACCTATTGCAGATTCAGTCTCCCCAGCCTGGTGCAGGTCTACAATTTAATTTCTGGTGTCCTTTGACAGCTCTTTAATCTTGGCCATGGTGGAGTTTGGAGTGTGACGGTTTGAGGTTGTGGACAGATGTCTTTTACACTGATAACAAGTTCAAACAGATGCCAATAATACAGGTAACCAGTGGAGGACACGGCGGGCTTAAAGAAGAAGTTAAGGTTGTGGGAGAGCACGATGGTTATTTTTTGCTTCCTGCTCTCCTGTTTCCGCCGCGTCGTGAGAGAAGTGCCATGCACTTTCAGGTATGCACTTGGTGCGGCGTCGTTGACGCACCGTCCCGGTCGCACCCTTCGACGCCACTGTTCCCCCCCCCCCTACGCTCAGAGTGTCACGCTTCGCCACTTTCCTAATGGGTGTCAGGAGACGGCGGCCTCCGTCTTCTGACACCTCGCTAACATGCGAGATTATATCGATGGAGAGTACGCTGGCCTCGTGTGTTCGCGCCTCGCCATGTGTGTAGTCCTCATAGTTTGCACAGGCCGTCCAGGCCTCTTCATATTTTTAAGTGGGAGACACTTGAAACAAAGTGGTGGGGACCCTTAAATTACTTTTTTGCCCACTGTACTATATATATATATATATATTATGTGGGTATATACTATGATATACAGTGTATATGTGTATCTAGACCCCCCCCCCCCCCCCCCCCCAATTAATATTTATGTAGATACACACACACACAAATACACAGACTTTCAAATAATACAATTATTGCAGTATGTCTTCTTTAGTACAGTAAGCAGAATTTTCTATGACAGGATCATTTGTCACTGAATTTCTTTTGCCACCCAGTGGAGTGTGAGAATAATACAGCTATAATAATAAATTTTCTCTACTTCATAGTTGACTAAACAAGATCAACTTTAAAATGCAAAGTATCAATGATGGACAGCTATTAACCGAATATGATGTTAGCTTATACTAGCTGCATTTTAGTGTATTTCGCTGATGCTTTTATTCAGTTCTCCTGGTTCTCGCGTAAAAACGGTTTAAAAAGACTAAAGACAGAGATACAACAAGTCAAGCTGAAAAGAGTGTTGATTGGTTCTTATTTTCTAAAATTACTTGAATGAAGCTTCTTCTTTACAAATCCACAAAGACAGACCTGAGGGCAACTTTCAAAAGACCTCAACAGGAAGTGTTTTAACCCACTCTCCATCTGTATTCATGTACTGACATCCCTCCTATCTAGAGGCATGACTTTATCTTCCTCTGTCACCCACACAATGATATCACCATACAGCTGTGGTGTCTGCATAAGCCACAGGGCTCTGAATGTCTACCACAACTAGGTCAAGCATGCAAAACGAGCCTATTTGAATTTGAACTCATTGTCTGTAAATATGTCAGCTTGGCTCATTTGCATTAAGCAAACTTAATATACTGCCTCTTGCTTACTCATCTTAAAGGACAGTGTTCTGCTCCCTGTGCCTTTTCTGGTCTTTTAGATTTCAGTAATCCACCACAGTGCACGTGCATCTAGTTTCACATGTAATCCGGTCTCACACGAATGCTTTCAAAAACTCATTAGAGCCCAGCATCTGGATTAACCTCTAATGGTCAACAGAAAGAGCACCATAAGCACACAACCAGTAGAATGCGACAGTGCCTTATATACAGTATTACTTACAATCATATATAGATAACCATCACGTGTATCCTAAAAAAATAACTAGGCCTAAATAGTTTTATGACTTTAGAGAGTTTCCAAAGAAACCTGGAAACCCAAAACCAAAGAAATAACCATATATGGAGACAAATGTAATTTTCTTAAATCTGCATGGTAAACACAACAAACAACAGGTTATGTCAGTAAAGACAAAAGTTTGGGGTTGAGATTATACTTGTTTACTTAAAATACTTTTCCAAAAAAGAAAAGAAAAAATTGTACCAGCCCCAAATCTTCGAACGATAGTGTATAATAAATAATGTGCTGCGTAGCACTGCACATATTATGCTTGATTTACAGATGCATACACCATAATTCTAATGAAATTAATACACAAAATTATTTGTGGCAAGATACCTATTTATATGCATGTGATGGCATCATAGAGAAATAGATGGATTTAGTTGACATTAATAGTTGCATTTGCTCTCAAAACTCTTTTTTAAGCTGATTAAATAAACCCAAGAAAAAAAAAATACTGTGAAATCCAAGCTTTCTAGGCTCTATAGACTCGAGCATTAATTAGTATGATTATGAAGTAAACTTAAAATAACAAAAATCCTATGTATATAGTCCAAATTGACAATACCTTTTTGAAACGGTGGAGTAAGATAGATGTTTCCTGCAAGATTAGGCTTGCTTTACTATCCAGAGACTGTCTAAAAATGAAGTTATGCTTTAAGGCCACGTCTCCCGTCCCACCTCCGCCTCTATAATGCGCGACGTGTCGTGATCTCTTACGGGAGCTGTGGGGATCTGCATTGCGACCGTCCATGACACCCTAGATCTGTCAATCCGTATAGAACATTGTATACCACCAGCCGCTCACCTGAGACAAAACACCTCATGCATAGCAGTGATGAAACGCAAATGCTTATCGGCTGTCAGAACAGAATAATTTGAGGATAGGGTGGCGAGATACAATGCCTGTGGAGTGGTAACCATTTGGTAATACTGTGCTACTAAAGTATGTGAACTAATGTGTATACTAAACATATGCTAGTACAGTTCAATAAAGTGGGGGGGAGACACATGTTTCAATAACATTTTTAATGTTATTGAAAGAAGTCTCCTATATGCTCACTGAGGCTACATTTTTTTATCAAAAATACAATACAACAGTAATATTGTGAAATATATGACAATTTAACTAGAATTTGTTAAATATTTTAGGAACAGCATTTATTTGAAATAGAGACCTTTTGTCACATCATAAATGTCTTTACTGTCACTTTTGAGGCATCGCGACAATACAAGTGATTATTTATTTTAAAAAAAATCGTACTGATCCCAAACTTTTGAATGGTAATGTTCATAAATGTTGATGTGGATACATTCTGCATCAGAATCACTGTAACCTTCTAGACAGTATATACAACATTTTACACACTTGTAAGGCAGTTTCTACTGTTAAGGCATCCACACCAAAGATAAACATATCTTGTCTGTTGAGGGTGCACCATACAAGTAGATTTCCACATACTGTACCATTCGCCTGTGAATGCTGAACTGCGTCTGCTGATATTTAGACGACCAGTTTGCCCACTGCATCATGCAACCTACTGGTGAGAAGTCGCCACTTAAACCTGCTCATTCATTGATAGAGCATCAGCTTGACCGGTAATGAGTTAACATTCCCTCCTTTTAAAACATCTAAACATATCCTAAATGTACATAAGCAAATATTTTAGATTATTAAACTACATTCAAACCAACTTAGGATACTTAGGTGAAAGATTCTTCTGGATCTCCCACAGGATGTCAAGCATACAGGTCACCATCTCAACTAGCACTGTGAATAGTTTGGCGGCAGTCAAACTGGGACAGCCTTGCTCCAGCTGATTCATAGGAGGATTTATCAGATTTATTTCTGTTCTTCATCTCTGGAGTGTGTGGGGGTGGCGTATGGCCTCTGTTTGTGTGATGAGAGCAGCACATCGCCTGTAAAATGTAGTTATGTAAGAAGCCGGGCTGTGTGATGTGCCGGGTGATGCGACCTGATGTGGCTCGAGCTCCGCTCTCAGCACCTAATGATATACAGACAGGGGCACACTACTTTTGTAGCGATTTGTCTGTACCAGTACAACAGGAGTCAAATTATATCACATCAAGCCATCTCAAGAATCTTTGCTGTGCCATGTGACACAGACACCCTTAAGGGCAACTCTGTGTTACGTACAGAACAGACAGAGGGATAGGAAGGGGATAAAGGGGTGGGGCAACTCACAAGACAAAATGTCCCACACAAACCCGGTTTCTGTTACCCCTACTGAATGCTTTCCCTTGACCTACAGGAGTTTGTTGTGATCAGAACAGACAGCATGATTCAGCGGGAACATGTCATTGACTTGCTGTATTTTGGTTTTCAAAATGGCTTCTCGCTGGGTTTTGCAGAAAAGACACACAGATTCCTTCTCATTCACGTCACTGGCTTTGGGTCTCATTCATTAAATTATTTTCTGTATAATCGTGCATTAAAACCATGCATACATGAATTGTCACACTATACTGCTTCAACAATTTATGCATGGATGCTTTAGCAAACACTTCATTGTGATGTTTCACGAACGAGGCCTATTTTAACGTTTTATTCTCTATAACAATTATTGTGCTTTCGTGAAGGTGCAAAAAAAAGAATGATTGCCCGAAACACAATTATATTCAGCTAAAAGCAGAACTGAGCAAACAGAGTCACTCCAACTGCGGTCATTTCTACACTAAAACAGGTTAAATATTAAATTAAATATTTACAGACTGGCCTATTTAACGGACTGGAGAATTAAACCTTGTGAGTGTCCTTGTGTTTGCTATTTTATTATCCATTTACAACAGTCACTACGTGACAGAGAGCAAGAAAGAGGTCAAAAAGACCTAAATCCATAACATTTATATTGTTTTGCGCAAATGGAACACAAGAGAATAATCTCACCTGATCCAGACACCTAGAAGAAACCAGCTGTCCTACCTGCCTTTGTTCGTCTCCCAAGTGCGCAGAACTCCAGCAGTGACCACAAGGAAATGAAGCGAATGAGTGTCAGAGAGAAAGTATAGACAGGATAAAGGCTGCTGTCAGAGTAATAGGGCTGGAACTGCTGAGCAGGAGGTCTGGTTTGTTTGCACACGGTCTCCTCCTCCTGGTCAGACTCCTCCCAGCTGCATTCAAACTCTCACAGATGCTTATCCCGTATCATCCATGTCAACGCTCTCGCTCCATCACTGGAATGTGGTCCTGTACTGAGCGGCAGTATAAAACAATGGTCTCTCCTCCTCCCTGTGTCAGTGTCAACGGTGCACTAATTAAATTAATCCTTCTGACTGAGTTTTTCAGCCGAGTCTTTCATACGGACGGCCCTCATCTGAGATACAGTGTGACCTAAATAGGATGTTATAAACAAACAAGACCTTCCTCATGCTTTTCGACATCATCAGACAGAAGTAAAGAGCTTTTCTCATAAAACATTTGCATGAGGGTATGATAGCCTTCTGAAACGAACATCTTGAGTTTGAACTATCAAATTACATACAATTAAATTTTGATAAGATGAATGGGAATGAGCGTGCACATTATGCAAAACATTAAGTTGAAGAGTACTTCTTTATTATGACCATAAACAAATATGCTCGTGATCACAATGACTTGACAGAAACATCATAAAGTTAGCACATCCATAAAGGTGAAAAGGTGAAAGTGTTGATGAAACACTACGTAAAGATATGTTGACCATCACGTGGCCGCATAATGCGTTTAAAAAACAAAAAGAAAAATCACAAACACAGCGCTGGCTCCCTCTCCTGACAGGAGTCTTGAAAAAACACAGTGAATGACCATTCCTCCCCAGTTTTGCCTTTTTAACTGACCTGAACCTCTTTAAAGGGGTCATATGACGTTGCTAAAAAGAACATTATTTTGTGTATTTGGTGTAATGCAATGTGTTTATGCGGTTTAAGGTTAAAAAAACTCATTATTTTCCACATACTGTACAATATTGTTTCTCCTCTATGCCGCCTCCCTGTTGAATGCATGCGCAATTTACACAGTTCCATAGATTCTGAAAAAGCGTACAAGGTGTTCTCTGATTGGCCAGCTATCCAGTGCGTTGTGATTGGCCGAATGCCTCAAGCGTGTGACGGAAATGTTACGCCCCTTAGCATACTGTGATGCCGTCTCCCAGCAGGACGAGACAAAACCAATAAAACCCATTACAAATGAGGCATTTGTTGCATCCAGTGGGGACATAATTACTGATTATAATGACTTATACGGTCTTTTTACGCGTTGCGTTGCATCGCGCTGCATAAACATAAAACCATGTCTGCATTCGTGATCGGAAAAAAATGACAAACAACAAGTGCTACTCTACATTGCTCAAAACTCGCATTTGAATCATCATTTTAAATTATTTAAATATAAAAAAAACGTACTTGCCGGCAAGGGGGGGGGGCTGTGAATCAGAAGTGCCAAGACTGTCCTTGCAAAGTTGGAACTGACCAACTTTATAGAAACAGCCTTTGTGACACAGACGCATTGTAGGCTACTGGTTCAGGAAACAGTGCTCATCCTCCATAAAATGCACTGAACGACATCTGATATTGGGCGTGAACGTCTGAACAATGCCTGTAAAGTACAACTTACCACTGATTTCTTAGTGGGGTCCTCTTTGGAAGGCCTCCAAAGTAGTTTCGATTTCACCAACGAAAAACGCACAGTGACTGCCATCAAACATGGCAGCGGCGGCCACAGCGAGAATAAAAGTTACGGCTTCTTCTTTGCGTGAACATTTGGGCGGTGTGTTATGCAAATCTTCCCACATCGTGACGTAGATATGTGGGGGCGTGTTAGAACGAGCGGTTTTAGGTAGGCGTGGTTGACTCTTAACTTTTATAAAGAATATCTCTTTGGATTTGAGACTTTAGTCTTTGCAACTTTACAGATCTTAATTATGCACCAAGAGCTTGTAACACTAAAAAGAGAAAGGAAAAATTTTAGAAGTCGCACGCAGTAGGACCTGCTCGACGTGCGCCCGGGCGTCAGTGGCTCTTAACCAGGGGACACGGTTGAGTAGGAGGCCCTCAGGATGAATTATTCAAATTAATATATTATCATCAATACAATTAATATTCATATTACTAATAAAAAGTTAAAATAATGTAACTTTTTTTCTCTCTCTCAATGACTAGTTTTTCCCAGTTTTACTTTATAAATGAGATTGTAGTAGAAACACTGGAGAAAATATCCTGATTTGTGTTGGACAATAGAGACCTTTCAGTCAAAAAGGTCAAGAACCACTGCTTTAAGGGACACCCAGTTAGACACTTATACTGTCATGTGTTTCATAAGTTGCTAACAGGTTGCTGAGACTTTCATTGAGCTTTGTGCTGCATTAATTCTGTGAACTCCCATAACGCACAACTGCACCACAAAGGGAGACATAATCTGCATAACTAATAGAAAAAAAGTGATATGGAAACAAACCGGCTATACCATACAGATCCATCCTAGGGATGTAACGGTATGAAAATTTCTTATCACGATTATAGTGACCAAAACGATCACGGTTATCAGTGTTATCACGGTATTGTTAAAATGTGCTGGAAATGTTCAAAAAGTTTTACATTTAAAATCAACAAATAAACGTAAGCAAACAAATAAACAACAAATAAAATGAGTTTTTGTTTGCATAATTAAAACAATAACATTGCCAGTGATGTTCAGATTTTAAATGACAACTTGGCTGACAACAGTTTAATAGCATTTTGAAATATCTCATGTAGATGTTCAAATAAAGTTTTGAAAAAGTTTCATAAATGGTAAACCTCACATTTCAGCTTTTAAATAAAGAAAAGGGTCAAGTCAAAATGATAATTGATTAATAAATGATTATATGTATTTTATCTGCTCCATAAATAATACTAGATACCTTATTGTTTAAATGTGTAGAATCCACATAAGCTTGTTTTTCATCAACCGGTCAAAATGTACAGCAGGGCATGCTAATTCGGTCAGTTTTTTTTATCTACACACCTTTCACTTTTTAAGAATAAAACAAAAGATGGATTAATTGTTATTCTTAATCAAAAAGCACAACAAAAATAAATCAGTAAGATGCAATGACAAACTAGCTTACAAAACGTATATTAACAAAAACGAATAAGACGAGGCAATGGCATACACCACATGCTGTATTATATAACGACTAATAAATTACAGAAAGTTTAGCAAACACTGAGGAATCAAAAAAAAAAAAGAGCCTCCATAGCATAACGTGAGGTTAACAGCAAAGATAACAAGCTTTTTAAAATGTAAACAAAAAGAAAAGTAAAACTACACTTGCTGTCGGTGACATTGCTTGCATGTTTTTTTTCCCTCATAAGAATACCAACATGTTCACCTTTGGTTTACGAGGTGGTCTTTTACTTTACTTTAACATGAAACCATCCATCGTTTCCTCAATATTTGCGTAATTTTTGCTGTGCGCTCCTGACGTGGCGAGTATAAACCAGGCTCTACACTCGAAGCGCTGCGCAGCTCAAACGAGCCACGCGGTTTCGTTATGCTTTCAGTTTCATTTGATGTTTCACATATGCAACAGAATGGCAGAGCTTATGAGTTAAACAATGCGGTGGTCGCGCCAGTGCGACCACACACAAAATATAGTCGCACCAGCAGAAAAAATGAACGCAAAATGCGCCCAGTTGGTCGCACACTGGAGCCCTGTGCAGTACAGTATTTATTTATCCTCAGTTGTTCAAATCGCGGTAATCGAATACGGTTATACTGATAATTAAAATGTGAAACGGTAATACAAACCGTGGGGTATCTTATCACGATTTATCGTCAAACTGGCAATCGTTACATCCCTAATCCATCCACATCACCCATCAAATATAAGTCACTCACCCATCCTCGCTGCTCAATGATGAAGTCTGCTTGCGATTCCTCAAGGTAACGCAAACCATAATGTAGCAGAGTTTCCAGTGGCTGCCCCTCATTCTGAAGCGCTTGTAACAATACTAAGGGTACCAACACCTAAACAGAGCAACACAATGACAAAATAAGGAAATGAAGGACAGACATTCGCGATTCTGTGAAACTTCCTAATTGCCTTCACGGTGCTGAGTTTTTTGGATTACCTTGCTCCATCCTCCTTGAGCATGAGAGGACACCTCCTCCACCGCTGCTCTGAAGTGCTCAAACTCCAAATCACTGCATGAGAGGCACATACATTACGAATATTTCTCTGCATTAATTTGAATTTGCTTGTTCTTCAGAAAAACATCAGCATAACATATGTTGAAAGCTTTAGTCAATATTTAAGTTCAATGTCAAGAATGAACTCATTTGAAGCAAACTTATGATAATGGTGTGTGCAGGCTGTTTACACAATGCATTTTTCTGGCATAATTAATTCATTACATTTATATAGCGCTTTTCTAGGCACTCAAAGCGCTTTACATTGTCAGGGGGTATCTCCTCATCCACCACCAGTGTGCAGCATCCACCTGGATGATGCGAAGGCAGCCATAGTGCGCCAGAACGCCCACCACAAACTAGCTTATTGGTGGAGAGGAGACAGAGTGATGAAGCCAATCAGTAGATATGGGGATTGTTAGGAGGCCATGATGATCAGAGGCCAATGGGCACATTTGGCCAGGATGCCGAGGTCACACCTCTACTCTTTTCGAAAGACATCCTGGGATTTTTAATGACCACAGAGAATAAGGACCTCGGTTTAACATCTCATCCGAAAAACGTGTGCTTTTTGACAGTATAGTGTCCCCATCAAAACACTGGGGCATTAGGACCCACACAGACCACAGGGTGAGCACCCCCTGCTGGCCTCACTAACACCTCTTCCAGCAGCAACCTAGTGTATCTGCCAAGTACGTTACTAGATCTTTTTTCCAACTATTAAAATTGTCTAGGAATTTCCCTGGATATTTAAAAGGACCTGTTCAGAAGCGTGTGAGTGGCGGGAGAAGTGTGTGCCAGAGGTCCGTGAGACGCGGTCCCAGCACTGCCAGGCTGTCTTCTATGGAGTTTCTGGATTGGCTGGACTGAACACTGGGGATGTGAGCTGATCAAAACCAGTCCTGGAAAAAGCTGAGCAGAAAAAGAGGCAGATGACTTAAACTATGATCCAGATTTCAGATTCATTTTATCACGAAAATACAGTGTAATAACAAGAAACATCTTACAGGCTGCAATTTCCTCTTCCAGCTGCTTCATTTCATTCTCAATCTGTTTCTTCAGGCTGCTGTTCCGCTCTCTTTCCACTTCCTGTGTAGAATGGCTCTCTGCTGCATAGAATCATAACACAAAAAAGTTTTTAGTATATAACTAAATATGAATAATTATAATTTCTCTTATTTTGATGTAATCATTTACCTGGTCAAGGGTGACCAAAATGCATTTCCTTATTTAGCACTTTATTTAATTTAATTTTTTAAAGAAAATAAGAGTTTACTGACTATTCATTTGTAAATCTATACAGACAAAATAATGAATGCAAGATACATTAACAGCTGGAATTTTGGAGCAATAACTATTTGAAATAATAACCTTGATTACATTTTTTTTTATTCATACATTTGGTGTAAACAAAACATGTAAGCATTATTATATTTTCATCAGCTCCTTCAGCAATCTTGTTTATTTGAACCTTGATGCAAATATATTAAGCCAACACCAGCCAGATAACCCCAGGAATTATTCTTTAGCTGAATAATTTTCTACATGACAAATTAAATTAATGATGAAACTGAGCCAAAGATACGGACAGTAACACAGATGCACTCATTTTCTCAAAATACAGTACTAATGGACTTCAATAACCCTTAAACAATCCAATAGATCTATTTATTATCAGCGGAGGTTGACTTTTGCAAAGCAGGATGTAGGGGCAACACAATGTGAATTTTGGATGAAATATTATTAGCATCCATTTCATTTTGTATTCAACAGAAACTAGCACTATTACTATTAGATTTAGAACTTACATAATGACCAGTATATTCAGCACACAACCTGACACACAACAGAATACAGAGTCAAACTCAGCACTTTTGAACATAATGTTAAAACATATCATGCACTCCAGATAGTATATGTAAATAGCAAAAAGAAAATTAAGCCTGATTTATTACCATTTCCCCAAAAACATTCTCATGTGTCCAGGTAATTCTGATTATTCCACTCTTACTATATTTTAATACGTTATACAGTGGCTGTAATACAACTGGCTTTTTCTGTGGTGTCTTAAACCATTGCGTGGCTATTCATTCATACACTGATGAATTATTTAGTGTTTGAGCAGGCCCAGGCTTTCAGCTCTCTCAACCACACAGACCCAGTGAATGACTACAAAAAGAAGTGTTAGAGAGGGAAAGAAACTGATTTAGAGAGAGTGTGTATAAAATGACTGAAGCAGACAAAGCCTTTTTCAACATTACAAAAGTTGACTCTCATTGACTTTTCCCAGACTGGGCCAGTCTTTGGTCAGTTTGGTTCAGGCTGAGCTTCGCTCTGAACAGTGGCATGTGAACAAGCCAACGTTGATCGCATATGACAGTCTGTCAGAGCGCAGAGTGGCTCGAGTGGAAAGAGGGATCAGAAGCTACTTTCAAAGCTGACTGAATGAAAACCAGAGCAGGACACAGGACATTCCTCATTGAACCGCTGATATGCCCAACGCTTCAAAATCTCCAACAGGCAGCTTAAGCCCATACCATCCTCTGTAATAAAGTCAAACTGACTAACTGTCAGTGACAAACTTTATGTGCGCTTTGCATCCACTTATAAACTCCACAAGGACTAAATAAAAAAAAACGTAAAAGTCAATATTCATGAGTCTCCTCTAAACAAAATGCCATGGATTGTTTCGAAGCGAGAATCGGACACAAAACATATAGGCTAAATGATACCAACAGAACCAAATTTGCCAACTGTATATGGACTGCGACAAGTATAGACAAAACATGTACTCTGAAGGATTTGTTAATGCATTACTTGCAATACCTGCAGGCATTTTTCAATCAAATTACACTGGTTACGGCACTTTGTATACAGTACTTTGAGTTACAGTCCATGTTCAAGGGCAAAATGGAGATTCCTGGAGCAGGAATGTGACCTCAGTAACTGTAGACAAACCCTACTAGAGACAGAAACCGTAATGGTGTAAAGTTTCAAAACTTCTACACTTTTTCATCAGTGTCATTACTTTTACAGGAATTTTGTATTGCATAAAACAGAAAATGTGCTTTCTTGCATTACAATATACAATTGCTTGCTGTTTTCCTACATAAGCGAGACAAGCGTACCACTGAAGGTTTTGTCATTGTTTTAAGATTAAATTAAACTCCTTATGATTCTTGCCAGGCAAGCAGGCAGTTTGTACATACTGAATTGTGGATGTGAGTTCTTACCCTCCGCGGTCTCTGAGGGTCTTGATCTTGACGGCGGGAGCAGGCTGAGGTAGCTGAGGATGACATACTTGGTCTCATAGTGAAATCCTTCAGGCACTGTGGCGCAGGAGCCAGAGGCAGCCATTGAAGAGAAACGTTAGGCTCTCAGGGACATGCACGACCAAATGACAGCGTTCACAAGTCCTAGAACAAACAAACACTTTATAAGGCATAAGTTAGTCCTACAATTTGGGGAACTTCTGGCATCTGCTCCACTAAGAAAAACAAAAGCTATAAGTATGTGAACATAAACCATGTTATTATAACCTTAAAAGGGTCATATGATGCTGCTAAAAAGAACATTATTTTGTGTATTTGGTGTAATGAAATGTTTATGCGGTTTAAAGTTCAAAAAACACATTATTTTCCACATACTGTACATTATTGTTTCTCCTCTATGCCCCGCCTTTTTGAAACGCGTCGATTTTTACAAAACTCATCGGTCTGAAAAAGCGAGGTGTGCTGTGATTGGCCAGCTATCCAGTGCGTTGTGATTGGCCGAATACCTCAAGCATGAGACGGAAATGTTACGCCCCTCACATACTGTTGATGCCGTGTCCGGCCGGAGCGATGAGACAAAAACATTAAAACCCATTATCAAACGAGGCATTTGTTGCATCCAGTGGAGGACATAATTACTGATTATAATGACTTATACTGTCTTTTTACGCGTTGCGTTGCATTGCATCGCGTAAACATAAAACCCTGTCTGCATTTGTGATCGGAGAAATGACAAACAACAAGTGCTACTCTACTGCCCAAAACTCGCGTTTGAATCATCAGTGGCAAATCCTTTAAATGAAAACGTACTTACGTGAGTCAGAACTGCCGGCATTGTAGTCCTCTCCCAGGATCAGGAAACAGTCCTCCATAAAATGTGCTGCACACATCTGGATATTTGGGTTAAACTGTTCTGGAACAGTGTTGTAAATACAACTTAACCACTGATTTGTAGTCGTGTCCTCTTTTGGAAGACCAAACAAAGTAGTTTCGCTTTCACAACGAAAAACACAGCGGCCTAGCGTGAGGGGAAGCCCCGGCTTAGCGTGCGCTGAGGCCGGGATAGAGTGAGCTGAGGCCGGGCTAGCATAAGCTGAGGCGGCGGGGTCGAGAACGGCGCGCCCTGCGGATGCGACGAATGAGCGGCAACCACATGTGACGGACCCCGGGCTGGACTCCGCTTTGTCCACAGTGAAAGTTGATGTATTCCCTCAGCGACCAGCACAGATCAGCTCTAGGCATGACGAAGCGGATATTGTCCTCTTTTGGAAGACCAAACAAAGTAGTTTCGCTTTCAGAATGAAGCACACAGCGCCTTCACGACATGGCTGCAGCGTCAACAATACTACAGTGAGAATAAAAGTTACGCCTTCTTTCTTTGCGTGAACATTTGGGCGGCGTTATGCAAATCTTCCCACATAGTGAGGTAGATATGTGGGGGCGTGTTAGAACGAGCCGTTTTAGGTAGGCGTGGTTAACTCTTAACTTTTATAAAAAATATCTCTTTGGATTTGAGACTTTAGTCTTTGCAACTTTACAGATCTTCTTTATGCACCAAGAGCTTGTAACACTCCAAAGAGAAAGGAAAAATTTAAATCGCATCATATGACCCCTTTAAGACAATGACTTTCACCTGTGGAGGACCAAAAAGATGGCAGGCAGAACGTTAGTGACCCTCAAAACTGTTCTCATTCGCACTTGAATATGAATCGCCCATGAGTAAACGTCATGAACGTCATGATTCAGTTCATCTGGAAGAGAAGACAAAAATGCCGAAGACCTCAGCTGTGTGGGAGCACTTTAAATTGAGTGAGGACAAGACAAAGGCAGTAGAGCCCTGCACGGACCTCAAATATAGGCCCTGGCCCGAGACGCTCCAGGCCCGGCCCTTGTCCGACAGATTATCAGAATTACCGGCCCAAGTCTGACCAGAGCCCGTCTTTTTTCCCCCTTCTCCCAAAACAGCTTATACTACTATTTCAGCTAAAATAGTTCAGTTTTGTATGTAATGGCAAAATGATTATATTTCGTTTCGTTTTTTTTATTAAGTTAATTTAGAAAAACGTTTTGAGCATTTTTGTTCGTTACAATTTTTTGTTTTTAACGAAAGCGGACAGCAGTAAGACTATGGAAGCCCGTTTCCGCCAACTGAATAAACAAAATAAGAGTAATTACTACTTTTTATCTCACAATTCTGACCTTTCTTCTCCGAATGCGTGATACAAACTCGCCAATTTATATTTTTATACTAGCAGAAGTGCGAGTTTTTATATCGCAATTGGTGAGTTTATATCACACAATTTCTGAGAAAAAAAGTCAGCTTATGATTTATGTCTCACAATTGCGAGTTTAACTATCACAATTCTGTGAAAAAAAAAAATTGTGAGATAAAAAGGCGCAATCTACTTCTTTGGTTTTTTTATTCAGTGGCGCGGGGAAACGGGCTCCATAGCAGACAGTGAGCCTATCGCCTATGTTTGATCAATTTAGCCTACTCAAATCATCACGACTTGCCTAAAAAAAAATCTAGCTATACTAAAACAGTTCAAGCATTAACAATGTTTAAACGTTAAAACCTGGTGGTGCTATTATAAAAGTGCGCTATCTCAAGTTGTGCGGAGAGTGGAAGATGAAAGCACGTTTGCAGGACATGGATTTGAGTTCAGCGCAAAATCACTTGACATTTTTTCAGTGGAAACAACTTAAAATAGCCTGGGCTACGCTGTAATTTTTGCTCATAAAGGTAAGAATAATACATCATTCGTAGCTGTAAAGGGTATACTTGTATTTGTGTACAAGCTCTCACAATCAGGCGCGGTTCTAGACCACAGTAACTGGGGGGGCCAGACAGGGGCCACTTGTGCTTTTAGGGGGCACAATTTTAAAATTCATCTTAAACTACTCTAAGTAGCCTATTATTCATTCAGTCATTTTCACCATGTCATGTATCGCTGCAATCTAGATGTAATCTATAACAATTTCAACTAAAATTAATGTTTCATCATGTTTCATTTATTTGACAAATAATTTTGTATTGTAGTGTTAGAGGCATCATTTTTGCGGTGGCACAAATAAAGGGGGGGGGCTCTCATGCTTGTCATATGACACAGCAGCCACAAACAGATATAGGCTTATGTCTCTACTGAAAAAAAATAATAAAAATAAATAAAACCATCACAGAAAATTTTAATGATTTCCACAACAAATAACATTACAAACATTACAAACCATCAATTTTTAACCATTAAAACCATTAAAAATGGTTTCTGTAGTGTGTTTTGGGACATATTCCATTAGGATTTATTGGTTTTAACAAGCCACCAATAGAAGGCAACCAATTACAAGTAGAGACCAACAGGGTCCATTACAGTTTCCCTAAAAGACAAATAGAAGTCCCATTATAACCAGTAAAACCACTACAAATTTTCTAATGGTGTCTAATGTTTTATTCAGGAGGGGTTTTATTTTTTTATTTTTTTAATATTCCCAAAACATATCATGAAATATCTCTATTCTCAAATATGTGCAAGTAAATGCATTTTGCACCTTTATAGATTATGTTAGTTCTCTAGTAAAGTAGCCTAATAGTATTAATCTATTAACTTTACATAAAAATTCGTCTTTTTACTTAAGTAGCAGATATGGTGTCATACCATTAAATATATTTAATACGACTGACTTTGTATTTAAAATGAATTTAATACAAACATTGTAAGTTACAAATTATAACACTTTCATGGTACAGAAATAGAGCAAAGAACATTTACATTATCAAATAACATTTTCACTTCAGTCCAGCGAATTCAAGCACTCTCAACCTCCCATAATAATCTCTAAAGCTGTTTACACTGTAAAATTAATATATTACTTACATTCGTACATCTTCACTTTGTTGTTTCTGATGAGATAATTAGCCAGAGATTGCAGTCAGGCAGCGCGCGCAGAAACAAAACAGCGTGTTTCAGCGGTGACTCATCTGAACGCCTCTGATTGGTCTTTGTATTCATAAACTCAACATAATAGTATGGGATTGGTTATAATGCGCAGCGCTTTAAAAACGTGTCTGTCTCTGGCTCTGCGCCGGTCAGCGAACGCAGATTTGAATTTAGCAGCTGAAGATGTTTTTCCTTTCTTTTTTTCTATATGCATAGTTTACAGGACAAACTCGGCATTTCACCAAAATTGTTTGTGTGAATGATCAAATTAGGGGGGGGGGGGGGGGGGGGGCAAGCTTGTTGGCGGGGGGGCAGTTGCCCCCCCCCCCCAGCAGAACAGGCCCCTGCTCACAATATCAACAAAAAGTTGTGCTTTTATAAAATAAAGAAAACAAACTTGATGCGCTTTCTGCCGTCTCGTCTTGAACAGGGCTTCACAAAAATGAACCGAAACTCAGCGAATTACATGCCTCACAGACATGATAAATACTGTATATCTATAGAAAGCTTTAAATTACCACTTAACGAAACAAAACAAATCGAAAACAAAAACTCTTTCATTAATCATAATCCGTAAAGATGCACTTCTCTCTAAAGGCGCGTCTAGAGAAGATGGCGAGTCAGGATCGACAACTTCATCCTTGCGACACCGACTCATGCTGGGTACACACTAAAAGATTTTTAAAATCTTATAAGATCTTCAAAATGTGAGAGACCACAAACATGAGGGGGAAAAAATCCTAGATTTAACCGTTTTGCTCATATAGAGAACATGTTGAATATTTATGATTCGCGATCGGGGCCCTTCGCTGTTCTTCCGAGCAGATTCAGTCACTCTTAACACACCTCACACCACAGGAAAATCTGATAAGATTATCTTTAGAACCACCAAGATAATCGGATAACGATAACAAGATGACATTACCTAGGATTGTCAGAAGGGGAGAAATCGGCCCAAAATCAGCCCGATTAGCTTGTGGTGTGTACCAGCATCCCCCCCCCCCCCCCCCAGAACACTATTTATTAGTAAATAATTCAAAAATCTCCTTACTGTTTCACCCTGACACATTTATGGTAATTACTTTTGCCAATGCTTTGCTGCACGCTAAGGCTATTGCACGCATTTGAACACAGAACTCTTTAGCTGCGCTGACGGCACGCTCGCTCTGCTGCTGCTGCTGGACACTAAACACCGTCGAGCCGCTCTTGACAATCGAGGTAGCACGGTCTCGTGTTGTTTCCACCAGCGTAGCAATTTTTTCATCACTTATTGATGGATGTCTAAAATATAAAAATAAGGAGAAGCCTAAAACAGGCCAGAGGCCCGGCCCGCGTCTGTACTATGACGTGAAAATTGTCCCGAAGCCCAGCCCGAGGGGCGTAAAAAAGTCGAAATGCAGGGCTCTAGTTTGGCTACATCAGAAATAAGTTTCTCAGTTATGAGGAGAATAAGAAACTGGCTCTGATCTAGCACACATAGAACGATTTGACTGAAAATTTATCAGAAGAGATGAAAGAAAGATCATCTATGCAATTCTTCTTCTTCTTCTGATGTTTTTTGGAGGTTTTGGCAAACCAATTAAAAGGTGCATTACCGCCACCAAACGATTGAGTGTGGGAGTGAACATAGATTGGTGGAGAGAGGACAATATATATATATATAGATATATACATATATATATATATATAGATATATATATATATATATATAAAAAACACAATTGCAAATTTATATGGTAACATATTTCCTGTCTTTTTTAGATAACTGAACACTTATTCTTTAATTCTTGATTGCATTTGTCTATTCCCTAATAATATATTGAGTGATACTTTATCATATCCCATCAAACCTAATTTATGATTAAGTTGATTTATTTCTCTTTCATACGCATCACATTCTAGAAGAATGTGCTTTACTGTTTCTGGATTCCCACAATCTAAGCAATTCGGGAAAAGAGGCGGCTTTTCTTCATAGTGTGTTTGCATTATTTTACTCTTTGTACAGCAATTATTGTTCATTCTAAATTATTTTTTAATGTAGAATATGTGTTACATAAAATGTAGAACATATAAAAAAGTGCTCGTGGCTTGTCTGCCAGGCTTGTCTGCCAGTGGGTGCACAAGTGAAACTCCGCCTATGGATGGCGAGTCAGGATCGTCATCTTCGCGACACGGACTCAGAAAACACTAGTTTATTAGTAAATAATTCAAATGTCTTCTTAATATTTCCCCGACACATTCATGGTAACTACTTTTGCTGGGGCTTTGCGGCAAACTTTAGCTTATTGCGTGCATTTGAACGCAGAACTCCTCAGCTGCGCTGACTGCACGCATACTGCTGCTGGCAGGACACTAAACAGAGCCGCTCTTGACAGCACAGTCTCGTCACAATTTTTTCATCACTAATTGATGGATATCTAAAATATAAAAAATAAGGAGAAGCCTAAAACAGGCCCGAGGCCCGGCCCGTGTCTGAAATATGACGGGAAAATTGGCCCAAAGCCCAGCCCGAGGGGCGTAAATAGAGCTGAAATGCAGGGCTCGAGTCTAGTGTGCCAAATATGTAAGGAATAATTGACGACGGGCCGTTGAGTTAAGGCCACTGTCAAAGAAACCTGGGCTTCCATACCACCTCAGCAGTGCTACAAACTGATCACCTCCATGCCACGCGGAATTGAGGCAGTAATTAAAGCAAAAGGGAGCCCCTACCAAGTATTGAGTACATGTACAGTAAATGAAAATACTTTCCAGAAGGCCAACAATTCACTAAAAAACATTTTTTTTATTGGTCTTAGGAAGTATTCTAATTTGTTGAGATAGTGTATTGGTGGGTTTTGTAAATGTTGAGACCAAAATCATCACAATTAAAAGAACCAAAGACTTAACTACTTCAGTCTGTGTGCACTGAATTTAATTTAATACACGAGTTTCACCATTTGAGTTGAATTACTGAAATAAATTCAACTTTCCACGAATTCGAATTTATTAGATGCACCTGCATAGCTAACTGATCAAATCGTCGGGCAGCGATGACAACAACTTTGTGCAAACTGCACGTGACCGTAGTGTGCGTGTGCGAGGCACGTGTGATGTAGTAATCTGTGTTTTTTCATATTCCATATCATGACTATGCGAAGTGGTATGGAACTGTAATGTGGTCAAGAGAGCTGCCTGGAACTACGTTCGCCGTGCGTTTCCCTGAAAATAATTGCACACCTCAGAACGTTCGTCAGCCAATCAGATTCAAGCATTCAAAAGCCTTGTAGTATAAGAGTTAGATAACCGGACTATAACAAAAGCACATCAAGTTTGGAAAAAATTCACCTGAGTTCTGTAAGTACGCCTATAGTATATTGTTGGTGTAAAAAAAAACGAGCTGCTTTTATCCGCCATGTTAATCAGTAATTTTACACATGATAAAACCATGCATTTAATTTGCTTGGAAAATACTTGCGAATATGGCAGTCTTAAAAAAATGTACAGTAGCCCAGCCTAATAATAATAATAATTTGTCTATATTAAAATTATTGCTCTTAACAAACGTGTGTTTTATTGCAACTTTTATTTCCATACAATGAAAGAGACTGAGGTTGTCATTCAGCCTAAAATTCCCAGCATGAGTAAATGATGACAGAAGTTTTATATAGCGGTAGACTATTTCAACTCAGCAGCTTGTATGTGAGCTGCCAGTCTGAAACAGAAATACAGAGGTTCACAAACCCCTTGACTGATATGCGAATTCTTTCCATGCATGCAACACTGCAAGACACCCAACTCTAAAGTTGCTCAAGTTTGTCTTTTGACCACATCAAAACTGGACAGTTCCTATAACACCACTACGCGCACTTCTCCTGGCAAATGTCCCGAACGTGACGTGAGATATGTGCACTAACGAAGTCAACCACATTTAATAGAACATGGTGTACACAATGTAGCGCTCGCGGACACCCTAACCCTAACCCACTGAACCTCTCTGCGAGCTTGCCACACCTTCTCACATGCCAGAGCAACCAACTTGCCACTAAAGTTTAAACATAACCTGTTAGTGTCACTCATAACATGTGCTATCCATTGAACGTGAACATGCTGCGACTTAACTTGAATGGGTCGTACCTCTGCGCCAGTGATAATTTTGTTCGCTCAGAGGGTGCTCTCACCCGGTTTCTTTCAGTTAACTATAAAACTGCTTTGCCTTCGTCTTCTTATATTTTTACGGCGGTTGGCATCCAGCGTATTGGTGCATTACCGCCACCTTCTGCTCCGGAGTGTGGATCAGAAAATGGTTTACGAACCACCCGTTCTCCTCCTTTTCCCTTTTTTTTTTTTTTTTTTTTTTTGATAACAAGAAACAATAACAACATACATATAAGCGGATCACAATGTATTAAAATATTATCTATTAATTCATAATAGCATCAAGGAAACAACATAAAGCGAAGAGAGAGAGAGAGAGAGAGAGAGAGAGAGAGAGAGAAAAACTATACAGGGGGAAAAAATTACAAAAAGTTTCAAAAAGAAAAGGATTCAAAAATTCTATACATCCGTTTCGCTTTTTTATTTCTTGCATCTTTTAGGGCCTCAATATAATGCTTAAGTTCAATTTTAAATAATATAATGTTAGGTTTATTATTATTCCATTTCCTCCCTCCTTTATCCCGACACACACATACCCACACACGCACACCTCATCCCTTTCCATACACGTTAAGCAATAACGGGCACGTGCTTTGGAGTTTTTAAAGGGGTCATATGACGTTGCTAAAAATAACATTATTTTGTGTTTTTGCTGTAATGCAATGCGTTTATGCGGTTTAAGCTTAAAAACACATTATTTTCCACATAATGTACATTATTGTTTCTCCTCTATGCCCCGCCTTTCTGAAATGCGTCGATTTTCATCGGTCTGAAAAGCGAGGTGTGTGATTGGCCAGCTATCCAGTGCCTTGTGATTGGCTTAATACCTCAAGCGTGTGACGGAAATGATACACCCCTCACATACTGTTGATGTCGTGGTGCTGCGCGAGAGGCAACAACAGCTAAAAAAACCCATTACAAACGAGGCATTTGTTGCATCCAGTGGGGACATAATTACTGATTATAATGACTTATACTGTCTTTTTACGCGTTGCGTTGCGTATCGCGCTGCGTAAACATAAAACCATGTCTGATTGTGATCGGAGAAACGAAAACCAGCGCTACTCTACACTGCTCAAAACTAACGTTTGAATCATCAGTGCCAAATTCATTAAATACGTAAACACCGGAACCCTCCCCGTACAGGATGAGTCAGAAGCACCAGATGGTCCTTGCAAATTTGTAATTGCCCAACTATATAGAAACAGTCACCGGCATTGTAGGCTACTCTCTCAGGAAACAGTTCTCGTCCTCCGTAAAATGCACTGCACACATCTGAATATTTGGGTTGAACTGTTCTAGAACAGTGTTGTAAATACAACTTAACCACTGATTTCTAGTTGTGTCCTCTTTTGGAAGGCCAAACAAAGTAGTTTCGCTTTCATAACGAAACACACAGTGTCTCCACGACATGGCCGTGGCAGCAAAAGCAAGAATAAAAGTTACGCCTTCTTACTTTGCGTGAACATTTGGGCGGCGTTATGCAATCTTCCCACATAGTGACGGAGACATGTGGGGGAGTGTTAGAACGAGCCGTTTTAGGAGGACATGGACTTAACTTTTATAAAGAATATCTCAAATTTGGATTTGAGACTTTAGTCTTTGAAAAATTTACAGATCTTCTTTATGCACCAAGAGCTTGTAACACTTCAAAGAGAAAGGAAAAATGAAATCGCATCATATGACCCCTTTAATAGACTACATTATTAGGCTACTTTGACCATCGCCCACTATCAGCTAGCATAGGTGAGAATCGAGATATTTCATGATATAGTTAATGCGTTTGGGAATGTTTCGAATAAAAAGGAAAAAAAAAAAAAAACATAAAAACACAAGTGCTATCGTGGCTGCTGTGTGTCACGTGACAAACTCCATTAAAATCACTGAAGCTGTTTACACTGTGAAATTAATATATTTTCATACACACATCTGCACTTTGTTGTTTCTAATGAGAGAATTCACCAGAAAGAGGTATTCAGTCAGCGAGCTAGTGAAGAAAACACCGGCATTTTAGCGATGAGTCATCTGAACACCTCTGATTAGGTCATTGCATCAAGCTCAACCCAAAAAAAAAAAAAAAAAAAAAAACAAAAAAAAAAAAACCAAGTGTGTGATTGATTATAATGCGCAGTGCTGTAAAAACGCGCCAGCCAGCGAACGCAGATTTGAATGTAGCAGCTGATGATATGATGCTGAACGGTCTAATCACGCAGGTGTGATTATATTAAATACAGAAAATATTAATAGGCTATTTTTTGTCTTTTGGAAGCTGCATTCAAAATCACTTGGCTAAAAACTGAGGGGGCACTTTGAATGGGCATTGACGACTTGCCCTCTATGCCCCGCCTTTTTGTAACGCGTCGATTTTTACAAAGCTCATAATTCTGAAAAGCGAAAGCTGATTGGCCAGCTATCCAGTGCCTTGTGATTGGCTGAATACCTCAAGCGTGTGATGGAAATGTTAGGCCCCTTACCATACTGTGATGATGCCCTGTCCCGACGCGATGAGACAACACCAATAAAACCCATTACAAACAGGCATTTGTTGCATCCAGTGGGGAAAAAATTACTGATTATAATGACTTATACTATATTTTTACGCGTTGCGTTGCATCACGCCCGTAAACATAAAACCATGTCTGCATTTGTGATGCGGGGAGAAAACGAACAAAAAAAACAACAAGCCTTACTCTACACTGCCCAAAAAAACTCGTGTTTGAAATGTCAGTGGCAAATTCTTTAAATATAAAAAGACATACTTACAGTCTGTGAGTCAGAACAGCCAGACTGTCCTTGCAAAGTTGGATTTGCCCCACTTTATAGAAACAGACACCGGCATTGTAGGCTACTCTCCCAAGAAACAGTCCTCGTCCTCCATAAAATGCGCTGCACACATTTGAATATTTGGGTTGAACTGTTCCGGAACAGAGTTGTAAATACAACTTAACCACTGATTTCTAGTTGTGTCCTCTTTTGGAAGGCCAAACAAAGTAGTTTCGCTTTGAGCGTGTGTCGCACGGCGTGTTAGAATGAGCCATTTTAGGAGGGCGTGGACAAGTCTTAACATTTATAAAGAATATCTCTTTTGGATTTAGTCTTTGAAACTTTAGGGATCTTATCTATGCACGAACAGCTTGTAACACTCCAAAGAGAAAGGAACATTTGAAATTGCATCATATGACCCCTTTAAGGACTGGGACCCAGTCTTGCGCACTTACTTCCTGTCGCGTGCATGCGCTCTCAAGTGGCCAAGAAGACCGCAAGTGCGGCTATTTGCTACTGGGTATTTGGACAAGGCATGTATTTCGGCTGCTACTATGATGCGGGACGCGTGAGGACGTGGAAACGAGAAGGTCAAGGATAGAGTGGGCAACAGAGAAGGGATACTTCTTCACTTCTGTGGCTGAAGTCAGTTGTAATTCTTGTTTCTCTTTTCTTCAGTGATTCTGCTTGTTAACAGCAGCTGTTCATCACTAATGCTCAATCAGCACTCAATCACATAATTATCTCATTAACTTTAACACTCAAGTTAAGACCTTGACCTTGACAAAGAGATTCAGCTTTAGCTGTAGATGTAGTTGCTGAATACCATGCAGATAGACGTTTTACTGATGAAACATGAAGAAAATAAACAATGACTGCGACAATATATGGTTTTATCTGTGCTCTTCAAGCCATCTCGGGTATTTTTATAAGTATATTTAAAATGCAATGCTAATCGACATAGCCTTTATCACTCTATAGAATAATATAAAGTGGCATGATTTCTGCCTCATTCTGTTTAATGAAACCATGTCAGATTACAATAATAAGTTATTTCAAAGACTCGACTGATGTTGTGAAGTGAATTTGGACTAAAACATATCATTATACTTTTGTTGGAAAACAGGTTTGTAATCTTTCCTTGTGTTTTCATGGTAACCAATTAGCAAGATAGGCTAACATACAAAGCCAGTTAGCCTAACTTAAAAAAATCTAATTCATTCTACATATTAATGTATTGTATTAACATGTGGACTCTTATTGAACGGTGGAGAGGTACTCATGTTTATGTAATGATCTGTTTAAATTAAGATATCTACTCACTAGATTCTCACTAGTTCTTTATGAGGTGAAGATATCTCCAAATGAACAGGGAGTCGTAGTTATTCTGTTTTTAATTTCTGACTAGTAATTATTGCAATAGTGACTAGTATCTATTTAAATATTACTAGTAAGCATTCATTAGATACTAGTACTTATTTTTTAGATACTGGTACTTATTCATTAGATACTAGTACTTATTTAATAGATACTAGTAGTTATTCATTAGGGACTAGTACTTATTTATTAGACACTAGTATCTTTTGTAATTACTACTAGTAACAATTCTTATCTTACTAGTCAGATCGTCTTATGTTATGACTAGTCCAAATGGCTACAGTAGAGTTCAATAAAAAAATTTATTAGTAACATTTCAAATAAGTACTAGTATCTAATAAATGTGTACTAGTATCTAATAAATGTGTACTAGTATCTATTTAATAGGTACTAGTATCTAATGAATGAGTACTAGTATCTAATAAATAAGTACTAGTATCTAATGAATAAGTACTAGTATCTAATGGACAAGTACTAGTATCTAATAATAAGTACTAGCATCTAATTGTCACGAATCCGGTCCATGAACTTCCGTCAGCTAACCATCAGAGGTCACCCTTCCCATTTTCATTGACTCTCGCACTCACACTGTTGCATATCTTCCCGGACTACATATCCTATCATTCACAGCACTGATTGCACACAACACTGATTGCACACAGCACTGATTGCAAACAGCGTGTCCGACTCACTACTCCTATTTAACACACAACTCTGATCCCTTCCCTCTGCCCGAGTATTGTTTTAGCGCATATACTATAGATAGCTACACTTACAGAGCCCTCATTAGTTCCCTGCCTAGACGTAGCCTTGTCTGTTTTCCGGTTTCTGATCCTTGCTGGTTCCCTGGAATTTATCCCTTAGTCTCGCGCTTTTTTTGATCTGTTCGCCATTCGTGAACTTAGCTAGCCCTAGGATTATGATTGTGTCTTGTCGCCATTATACCTGTTTGCCACTGTTGGACCATGCCGTGTTTCTGACCTCTCGCTCAATAAGCTTTGCAATGGATCCGAACGTCTCATCAGTCAGCCCGTACAGAATCTCGGCCACACAGGAATCCAGCAGCTTTTATGGGGACCATTGGCCAGGGATGGACACTGCAAGAATGTATTAAACCCGAAGCAGGGCTTGGAGAGCGCTCGAGGATTACGTGCAGAGTCTTTAGATCTCGCATTAATTTTCTGATCTGAATGACTGTGTGCATAGATTTTTTGTGAGGGTACAATGACCGTAAAGACACGATTTAATCCGTGAGGGACAAGTTATTCTCTAAGTGCTTGTATGTTATGCTCGTGTCTGTGGTTCAGCGTTCACTGTGGGTATCGCAGAGGAACGCGACCCAGCACTCACTCGTGTGATGGCGGCCGCGCTAGAGCACACTCACAAAATGGCGGACACAACAGCACCCCGTCAAGTCACAATTGATCTTCACGAGTCAAGTCAAGTCACCGTTGATCTTCACGAGTCAAGTCAAGTCACAGTTGATTGTCATGAGTCAAGTCAAGTTATAGTTCATTATCATGAGTCTAGTCAAGTCATAACAGATCTTCATGAGTCAGGTCTAGTCACAGTTGATCATCATGAGCCAAGTCAAGTCGCAGTTGATCGTCATGAGTCAAGTCTAGTCACAGTTGATCTTCCTGAGTCGAGTCTAGTCACAGTTGATCGTCATGAGTCAGATCGAGTCACAGTTTGTTATCATGAGTCTGGTCAAGTCACAGCTGATATTCATGAGTCTAGTCAAGTCACAACTGCTCGTCATGAGTCAAGTCTAGTCACAGGTGTTCTTCCGAGTCAACTCAAGTCACAGCTGATCTTCATGAGTCAAGTCACGTCACAGTTGATCTTCCTGAGTCAAATCGAGTCACAGTTCATTATCATGAGCCTAGTCAAGTCACAACTGATCGTCATGAGTCAAGTCAAGTTACAAGTCATTATCATGAGTCAAGTCAGGTCACAGCTGATCTTCCTGAGTCGAGTCTAGTCACAGTTGATCGTCATGAGTCAAATCAAGTCACAGTTTATTATCATGAGTCTAGTCAAGTCACAGTTGATAATCATGAGTCTAGTCAAGTCACAACTGATCGTCATGAGTCAAGTCAAGTCAAAGTTGATTGTCATGGGTCCAGTCAAGTCACAGCTGATCTTCATGAGGCAGGTCAAGTCACAGCTGTTCCTCATGAGTCAAGTCACAGTTGATCGTCATGGGCCAAGTCTAGTCACAGCTGATCTTCATGAGTCAAGTCAAGTCACAGCTGATCTTCATGAGTCAAGTCAAAGCACAGCTTCCATCCAGAAATCACATCCATCCCAGCCGATCATACAGAGTCATGTCACGTCCTGCCTGTTGCACCCAGATCCTCAAGGACTATACTTCAGTGTCCCAGACTGGCATCCAGCATGGAGGACCACCGTTGGTGTCTGCACGCGCAGCTGGTATCCCCAAACCCACTCACTTTAGCCCTCCTTTTCCTGAACTGATTCCCCTGTCTGAAGCGCTTCCCTTGATGGGGATCGCTTTTTGGTGTGTTTGGGCTGCATACACCACCACAGAACTCTCAAAGGCGGCGGCGCCCATTACTAGGTCTCCAGAGGTGGCGGCTCAAGCTGCAGAATCTCCTGACTTAGTGGTGCTCGCTGCTGTGTTCCCCGAAGCAATGGTGCCTGCTGCAGTTTCTCCAGAGGTGGCGGCATAGGCTGCAAAACCTCCCAAGGCAGCAGCGCTCGCTTCAGCTCCTAGGATGGTGGTGGCACCCAGAAATACACTTTCAGCCTGTCATGTCACGGTCGAAGGAACCATTGCTTTGTACCTGTCCTATTAAGGAAAACACTAATGAACTTTCCCTGTTTCCAGATTGTACGGCTGTAGAACCTCCAGAGGTGGCGGCATCCTCTGCAGAACCTCCAGAGGTGTCAGTGGTACTACCTGATGAACTCTCGTCTTGCCCTGAATCGGCTAAGGAGGCCATCTGTGAATCCTCGTCCTGCCTTGTCACGGCTATAGAGGCCGTTCTGTGAGAACCGCTGACGTCATGTTCCGGCCAAGGAGGCCGTCTATGAACTCTCTGCCGGTATGACCCCCCCTTTTTTTTTGTTTTTTTTTTTCTTTTTTTCTTCCGGCCAAGGAGGCGTCTATGAACTCTCTGCCTGTTCTGTTCCAGCCAAGGAGGCCGTCTATGAACTCTCTGCCTGTTCTGTTCCGGCCAAGGAGGCCGTCTATGAACTCTCTGCTTGTCCTGTTCCAGCCAAGGAGGCCGCCTATGAACTCTCTGTCTATCCTGTCACAGCTATAGAGACCGTTTACAAGCTCCCTGCTCGTCCTGTCACGGCTATGGAGGCCGTCGGAGAATCCTCATCCTGTCCTGTCACGGCTATGGAGGGCGTTTGTGAAGTGCTTTGTGTCTGCAAGGAGGTTGTTTGTGACCTTGTGTCTTGTCCCGCCCAGCCATGAGGTTGCCCTGAATGCTCAGTCTTGTCTATCAACCCCAATGTTCTGTCTGTGTTGTCTGTCTCTGCTCTCTCGTTGTTACATGGTCTCCTGATCGATGTGGTTCACCAAGGGGGTTCTCTGTTCCTTCTGCTCCGCCGTGGTGGCCTGTCTGGCTCTGGTGGTCCTCTGCCCCACCATGGTGGTCTACTGTCTGGCTCCGGTGGTCCTCTGCTCCGCCGTGGTGGTCTACTCTCTGGCTATGGTGCGTACCTCTGCTCCTCCGTGGTGGTCTTCTGCTCCTCCGTGGTGGTCTTCTGCTCCTCCGTGGTGGTCTTCTGCTCTGCCGTGGTGGTCTTCTGTCCTGCTCTGGTGGTCTTCTGCTCCGCCGGGATGGTTTTCAGTCCTGTTCTGGTGGTCTTCTGTTCCGCCAGGGGGATCTTCGGTCCCGTTTGTTCTGCTGTGGTGGTCTTCAGCTCCACCTGTGCTGCCAGCTCCGCCCTGGCTCTCTGCTCCGCCAGTCCTGCCTCAGTCCCCGGTCTCTCCACTTCCACATGGACCTGGACCTCCATCCCTCCCCCTGTTCCGCCTCCACTCCACCGCCCTCCGGAATCGTAAAGTGTTTTGAGCGTCTGGAAGCCGCTCCTTGGGGGGGGGCTCTGTCACGTATCCGGTCCATGAACTTCCGTCTGCTAACCATCAGAGGTCACCCTTCCCATTTTCATTGACTCTCGCACTACACACTGTTGCATATCATCCCGGACTACATATCCATCATTCATTGCACTGATTGCACAAAGCTGTTTCATAATTGCACAAACACTGATTGCACCCAGCTGTTCATATCACTCCCTCACTATTTAACAATCACTCTGATCCCTTCCCTCTGCCGAGTATTGTTTAGCGCTTATCATTTGATATCTACACTACAGAGCCCTCGTTAGTTTCTTTGTCTTAGCCTAGTCTTGCCTTGTCTGTTTTCTCGGTTTCTGATCCTTGCCTGGTTTCCTGGATTTATCCCTTTAGTCTCGCCCTCTTTGATTCTGTTCGCCGTTCGTTGACCTTCGCTAGCCCTAGGATTATTCTTGTGTCTTGTCCGCCATATACCTGTTTGACCCTGCCTGTGTTTCTGACCTCCTGTCTGCTTTAATAAAGCTTGCATATGGATCCGCACGTCTCACGTCTCGCAGCCAAGTTACACTAATGAATAAGTACTAGTGTCTATTTAATAGGTACTAGTATCTAATGAATGAGTACTAGTATCTAAAAAATATGTACTAGTACCTAATGAATAACTACTAGTACATAAAAATTAAGTACTAGTCACTAGTGGAATACATACTAGTCAAAACTGAATAGTTGATATCTCAATGACGAATCCCCATAGAAGTCAATGGCAAAAAATTTTTTTTTATTACTAGTAAACAATATAATAGGTACTAGTATCTAATGAATAAGTACTAGTACTTAATGAATAAGTACTAGTATCGAATGAATAAGTACTAGTATCGAATGAATAAGTACTAGTGTCTATTTAATAAGTACTAGTAACTTTACAAAAGACACTTGTACCTAAAGAATAAGCACTAGTACCTAAAGAATGAGCCCTAGTACCTAAAGAATAAGTACTAGTAGTTAATGAATAAGTACTAGTACTTAATGGAAAATATACTAGTATCTAAAAATAAGTACTAGTAACGTTAAATTAAATACTAGTGCGGTTTATAGATTAAATGTTAAAACGGCTTTCCATACACGCCCTTACGAAAAATCAACCATGTTTTATTATAGTAAAAGTGTAGTAAGCATGTTTTTTTGGCGTATTGATGACTATTCTTATAACCACAGTTTTACTATAAATACCATGGTTTAACTATGGTTAGTGTAGCAAAACCGTGGTTAATTTGTGGTTGCCATAGTTTAACTATAGTAACCATGGTTTTTTGGTTTTATTTGTAGTACAACCATGGTTAATTTTCGTAAGGGCAGAGCTGTTTTTGCTTTGATTAAACTAACTTATTTTTGATTAAACTACATTAATTAAATATTAAGGTAATAATTTTGTCACTTTTTACCAGTGACTTGTTTTGTTTTATTATACGACAACGTAAATAGGGTTGTATTGTAATCAGCGGTTGGCCTATTTTATAAACATGAATGAATACATGAAAGTTCAAATTTTTTGTTTAATATTTTTCAACTATTATGAAGTACTAATATTGAATTGCATTGCCTGTAAAAAAATAATAATTAAAAGTCAGTCAAGTACACCTTTTTGTTCTGCTGCAGGTTTTTAAATATGATGTATGGGTGTATAGAATAATACGAAATCAACGTTTTTAGTCTTCAAGAAAAATACTATACCATAATGCAATCCAGTAATGTGTGCACATGGCATTTAACTGTATTTGCTGCCCTCAAATGGTGCAAGACCTGAACGTGTATTTTATATTTTTTACTCAAAAGTAAACTGGAACACTTTAACATTCATGAAAATTTTACCAGGATATCAAGTGCACAAATACAAAATTAGACCATTCCATATCAAACAAAGAACATAACAAAAAAATGATTTAAATGGTTATTACATAAATATTTATGCAAATATATTACATAATTAGACAACATTTTAAATGCAACAGTATACAATGTAATAATTATATATTATAAATCTCTTTTTAGGGAAGTTTTTTTTTTATTTTTTTATAATTTTATAATACACACTCATGTCTTGAAACAATATCCATTGTTGGGGCAGAATACATTATCATTTTCTTTTGAAGTTTCAAGCAATTGATTGTTAAGGTTTGAGGGGGGAATTTACAATGGTCTTTACAGATTAAGAGAGTTTTATGTTTATCATTTTCTTGTATGTTAATAATTTTAGGTTAGGTGAGAGACCAGGTATTTGAAATGTCCTGAGGGTGTCAGAGTCTTTTTTTCCGGCGTTTTCTGTTGGTCTTATTTCCTTGTTTTCATTTATTTTCATGGTTCATTGTTTGATTCACTTCCACCTGTACAAATATTGCACAATAATAATATGTCTAATATAATTTGGGTCTTATTTGGAGCCACTAAGGAATAAATCATAAAGGAAAAGCTTTACTTGCCTTTCTGAATATCCTTCAGACACAAAAAGTGTTTTACAAAATAATTGTTTACTGTCTAGTTATTAATTGTTTGTTCCACAGACATTAATATATACAGTAAAGCTTCTGATCTTTAATGCAAAACAGGACAACAAACTTCTACAGACAACTATTCGACATAACATACGTTTTATTTTAAATTACATACAGTTTGTATTTACAGTTCAAAATATGAAATACATTAAAGATAAACATTCTTATGTTCCAAAGCTGTAATAAATATGTGTGTTATGATGGGGGAAAAACAGTAAGTAAAGATGGTAAAACTACTCAAGACTTCAAAAAGTTGTGATACAACAAATCTGCATAGGTTTTAATTTGCTGGTCATTTGTGTTTGATCTTATTTGCAAGAGAAAAGCACTGTACAATGTCAAAGGTTTGAGATGGGATCTTTACTCTGGAGTGGTGGGGTCATGACTGGGTTTTGCATGTATGCACATCTACCTCCTCTTGGCAGTCCCTGCAGTGAACAGCACAACACCAGTGGAACTTGCACTCACACTTGGTGGTGCGGCTCACACGTGATGTGTCATAGCCCCGCCCACAACACATGACCTCACAGCTGTCAGCCCCACGGGACGTACGGTTGCACACTCGCCCACCTGTGCCCACAGAACCTGCAATAAAGCAAAAATCGAAATGAGGCATCACAGGATTTAGTGAGATAAAACATGAACGGCTACATCAAAAATGTTCAAGGTATAGATCCTCACAGTTTTATTGCCCCTGGGCACTGATGAAATGCACCAAATGACCTAAAGTAACCTAAAGTATGCCATTTAGCTAGACAACATGAGGAGGTTTGGTTGAAATTGCAAAAATGACGTGCAATAATCTCAAAAGCATCAGTAAAAATGTGTTTAGCAATTAGCAATATTTTGCATTGCATGTCAATCGTTTTCCAGCAAGTTTTTATGAGTTTACAGTTACATTATAGCTGTATAATTTCCAGCTTTTTGAAGTGTTAATTTGTAAAGTAACAACACTTGTTGTACAGACTAAAAAAAAACTAAATAAAATCATGAAGGAAAAAAGGTTTTTAAAAAATCACACCAGTCAAGTGCGACACTGTTTTTTCCCCAGTCTTTACAAACACACAGTTGCAAAAAGATTTTTGTTACATTTTCAGTATTTTTGTCCCATTTTCACTCAAAATATGAAAACAAGATAAATTTACTTGAAAAGCAAAATTGTGTAGCATATTCAGACCTGTGCTTTCAGAAATAAACATACTAAGAGACATGTATGTACACAATTTTGTGTAACATTTTATACAATTAATATGCATGTATAAATATTAAATTATAAGGAATTTGATGTATACAGCGAATTGTTAAGCATACTTATTATTAATGTAATATTATTTTGTATTTTATATTTCATTAAAATGAATTGATTAACTGAATTAAAAAAGCTATTTTAGGTTTATTTTGCTATTACATTTTGCTATCTATCTATCTACCGTCCGTGCCGTCCGGCGTTCCATCCATCCATACATCTATAAGAAGAATCATTTAAAAAGAATCCTTTTTGTTGCATTATTTTTCTGAAAAAATAATAATAAAATGCATGCCACAATATAAATCTTAAATTATAATGTAATTTGATGTACCATTGAAATTGTTTTTTTACCAATCCTTATTATTAATGTAATATTCTTTGTATTTTATATTCCTTAAATGAATTGATTAAGAGAATGCAAAAAGCTATTTTTAGGTTTACTTTTGATAGTTAATTTATCTATCTATCTATATAAATATTTAAAATAATCTTATTCCATTTTTTCCAAAAAAAATAAATAAATAAAAATTCATTGCCACAAACAGAAATGTATAATTCACTTGTAATAAGGCCAGTAAAAATATAAGCAGGGCAGGTAAAAATTGTTATTGTGCAAAAATAGTTATACGTTGTACTGCTGAAATCTATGAATGTAGTGAATATTATAAAAATTCCTGAAGCAAGCAGACCTCGACTGAATAGTCATGTGTAGTGCCTGGCAGATGTCTGATAGTGTCCAGACAGCGCTGTCTTGAAGAGGCTGGGTTTGTCGGCACCATGTAAAAGGATGACCGCTTGGTCCTTGGTCAGATGAGGGACTGATGATAGAAGCTATCAAGCATTGCTCTGGGTCTTCATCACGTACTCATTTCAACGGCTCTAATCTCGACAACCCCGCCCTCTATGAGGCTGACGCATCGCTGATTGTTGCTGATACAAAAATTGCTAAAGACCTTGTATAAACCCTTGCTTTCATGCTCCCTCCGAGTGACAATCTGCAGCCTTTCTTTATAAAGATCCCTTCAAAGCCAATCAACACTCAGCACTATACAAACAACCATGTTTATTTCTTGTGGTTTAACCAATTTTAAGATGGTTTAATGTAAGATTTTAAAGTGAGAACAGTCTTACAGAGAAGGCCAGAACAGCAAAACACTTCAGTCTACCAGTAGCGCCAGCATTGGTATGTCACCGCTGGTCTATTGAGCTCAATTGCGAGTAGGCAGGCATGTGTCTGGGCATGACACAGCCACTCCTCCCCACAGCAGTTCATCAGGCTGGTATGCTGGGCTCATATCGTTTATATCATGGGCAGCCTTTACCTGAGCATGCATCTGCTTATTGAATTAAGATGAGGGGGTGCCAAGAGATGAGTTTAACATGTGTGACCATGGTGAGAGCTAGTAATTGATTTCACACTCATGCAGTGGAGGTATAGTCTGTCTCCTAAAACTGACATCAAATACACTGCCCGGCTAAGAGAGTTTCTCACAAACCACCACACTAGAGAGGTCAGCACTAAAATACGGTGGTCTCGGTTTTTTTTAAACATTCCTTCAGAGCTGATGAGAAAAAATAGACCAGATTTAAAAACATCCCTATTATTAAACATGAGCGTAAAGGAATTGTTAAAGCAAAAATGAAAATTCAGTCATGTCACTTCAAAACTGTATGACTTTCTATAGATATCATGCTGCATCCGAAATCGCTTACTTCCTCATATATATCAAGACGAAAAAACAGTTTGTGAAACGAGTAGTATTTCCAAACTTACAGTATTCATGAAATACCTAGATGACTAATTACTTCTGGCAAGATTCTGAAGTGCACATCTGATGGACACTTTACTATCCCATGAGGCCACGCGAGAGGATTTGTGAATGGCAGTGAAGCAAAACGAATAAAGCAGTTAGGTTACTTGACAATGAAAACACAAAATATGCAGTGTGTCTGAATTCAATTCATACTATATAAAACATACTTTTTTAATGGATGCAAAGTAATTGCTTGTTCAAAGGAAGTACCCACTCGGAGAGTATGTGATTTCAGATGCAGGCTCAGTGTTTTTTGTCGATTTAATACAATCAGTATGGTCCAATAAGGTCCAGTGTTGTTTAGGCTTAATGTTCATTGTATGAACAAAAACTTTTTATGTATGTTTTTTGTAATCCGCAGAGGAAAACAACATGACAACTTTCATTTTTGGATGAATTAGCCATTTTGCCCATATAATGAAAGTCAGTGAGTCCCAGTGTTGTTTTGGACCCCATTGACATCCATTGTATTGACAAAAACAGTTTTTGTGTGTTTTTTATATTCTGTAGAAAAAAAAATCAAATAGGTTTTGGAATGACGTGACAATTTTCATTTTTGATTGAACTAGCCCTTAAACTGTTATCCAGTTTTTTGTCCACATAATAAAAGTCAGTGAGTCCAAGTGTTGTTTCGGACCCCACTGACTTCCATTGTATGGACAAAACAGTTTGGTGTCTTTTTATATTCTGCAGAAAAAAAAAGTCAAATTGGTTTTGGAATGACATGACAATTTTCATTTTTGGATTAACTAGCCTTTACCTTGTAGATCATGCTAAATGTACACTCTAAATGAGCAGTTATACTGACATACTGTACAATAAATAATAAATACCTAAAGTGGGTTCGACATACAACTCAGGGCACTTAAAAGACACCTCTCTAAATATTCCTGCCAGTTTTAGGCAGAAAATATAGAGGTGCCGCCGTGGAAGGCAGTGATTTATAGCATTTGCGCATAGGGATTAAATTTCAGCTCCCGTTCTGCCCACAAAACTGTGGTAATGTGTCTAAACACAGCGTCACCTGATAGCAGGGATCATCTGCAGTCTGACAGGCCCCCCCCCCTTACTGCTTCACACATTGGTACACCTGGTGTTATTCAGTACATACACACACACACAGAAAGGTAAAAAGAGATAAACCTCTGCCTTAGGGAGGGAATCTTTACCGGCATTCAGGTTACAGGATTGGGTTATGACTATTGTGTATGTAATAACCAGCTAAATAGCTCACGTCCTCTGATTACAACTGTGTTTGGGGGCAAAGACTGATGCCTACTGATTTTGAGCAGAGTGTGGGAGTCTTGCAGGGTGGAAACACAAACAGTGGGTTATGAAACATGATGGAGTACTATAGCTTTGATTCATCAACTTAATTCACCTCTTGAGGTAATGCAAATAAAGGGATAGTTCACCCAAACATTAAACCGTTATCATTTACACTTACCTGTATGACTGTTCTTTCTGGATGCATAGCACAAAAGTTGCATATCTGACAAGTCCATGCCCTTTAGTGTTGTTTTGGGCCACATATTAAAAATACAATTGAAACATTCTTAAAATGTTGGTATTTTTAGGGCGAATTGTCTTTTTTAAGCTAAAGGGATATAGTTCACCCAAAGATGAAAATTTTGTCATCATTTACTCAACCTCATGCTGTTCCAAACCTATATGAGTTTCTTTCTTATGTTGAACAGAAAAGATATTTTGAAAATGCTGGTAATCAAACAGTTGTTGGCCCCCATTAATTTCCACAGTATTTCTTTCCCTACTATGGAAGTCAATGGTTACCAACAACTGTTTGGTTCTTCAAAATTATTAAAAATATCTTCTTCTGTGTTCAACATAAAAAAAGAGACAGAATTTTCATTTTTGGGTGAACTATTCCTTTAAGGTTTCCCTCAGCACACTTACCAGTGTTGTTTTGAACCACATTTATGGACAAAAAAAACATTTTTCAAAATATCTAGAAAGCCATACATTTTGGGTGAATTACCTTTTTAAGGTTAAGGTTTCCCTCAGCACACTTACCAGACTCATGGTCCCATATACAGTAGTCAGGCGAGTCTTCAAAGTAGACAAGGTCATTTTTGGTAGGCCTCTTAAACATCCTGTAGGCACTGGTGAAGCCTGTTCCATACTGGTTCATCACCACCTGAATGGCATTGTTGTACTTTTTACGGAGATAGTCACCGGTCTGCCTGAAGTCTGCCATGGCTAACCAGCAGGTACGTACATTGCATGAGCCACTGACACCATGACACTTACACTCAAGGTTCATGAAGCGCTTCACCGCCTGTGAATCAAAAAAGGAGACAGTGGCTAGAGTAAACCTCTGACTAGTCTCGCTGAATGCGTGAGCCATGCAATGGTCATGGATTATTATTCGTCAAGATTTAATTTCTCAAGATGTGTCTCAACAGCTGTTTGTGTTGTTACCTTTCTCCCTGCACGGTTGTTGTGCAAGTTCATGAGCGCCCGTGCATCTCTCTCCTTCCTCTCCTTGGCGTCTATGAAGACCTGAGAGAACTTGATTGCATGGTCAACATGATCGCTGCACCCACCCCAGTCGAAAGCTCCCTTGGCATCGCGAGATGAGCCCTTTTTTCCAGGGTCGCAAGAGCAGTTTTCTAGTTCACCCTGACTGCACGCACTGGTCAAAGTGTAGACCATACCTGCTGAGGAGATGGCATAGACAAAGGCGGCCTCGCGACTGCCTGAGAAAAAAGTAGGAATAGGGTTTATTTAGTTAAGAAATGTTTTATTTAAACTTTATATACAGGTGCATCTCAATAAACTAGAATTTCATGGAAAAGTTAATTTATTTCAATAATTAAACTCAAATTGAGAAACTCGTGTATTAAATAAATTCAAACTGCACACAGACTGAAGTAGTTTAAATATTTGGTTCTTTTAATTGTGATGATATCGGCTCACATTTAACAAAAACCCACCAAACAAATTAGAATACTTCATAAGACCAATAAAAAAAATTTTTTTAGTGCATTGTTGGCCTTCTGGAAAGTATGTTAATTTACTGTACATGTACGCAATACTTGATTGGGCCTCCTTTTGCATGAATTACTACATCAGTGCAGCGTGGCATGGAGACAATCAGCCCGTGGCACTGCTCAGGTGTAACGGAAGCCCAGGTTGCTTTGATAGCGGCCTTCAGGTCAACTGCATTGTTGGGTCTGGTGTCTCTCATCTTCTTTTTGACAATACCCCATAGATTCTCTGTGGGTTTCAGGTCTGGTGAGTTTGCTGGCTAATCAAGCACAGTAACACCATGGTCAGTGAACCAGCTTTTGGTGCTTTTGGCAGTGTGGGCAGGTGCCAAGTCCTGCTGGAAATGAAATCAGCATCTCCATAAAGCTTGTCAGCAAAAAGGAAGCTAAGTTGACTGTGGACTTCAGAAAACACAGTGGACCAACACCCGCAGATTACATGGCAGCCCAAATCATCACTGACTGGGGAAACTTCACACTGGACTTCAAGCAACATGGTTTCTGTGCCTCTCCACTTTTCCTCCAGACTCTGGGACCTTGATTTCTAAATTAAATGCAAAATTTACTTTCATCTGAAAAGAGGACGTTGGTCCGCTGTGTTTTCTGAAGTCCACAGTCAATGAAGCCATCTACCAGGAAATTTTAGAGCACTTCATGCGTCCTTCTGCTGAACAGCTTTTTGAAGATGCTGATTTCATTTCATTTTCCAGCAGGATTTGGCACCTGCCCACACTTCCAAAAGCACCCAAAGCTTGTTCAATGACCATGGTGTTACTGTGCTTGATTGGCCTGCACACTCGCCTGACCTGAACCCCATAGAGAAACTATTGTCAAGAGGAAGATGAGAGACAAAAGACCCAACAATGCAGATTACCTGAAGGCCACTGTCAAAGAAACCTGAGCTTCCATACCACCTCAATCAGCAGTGCCACAAACTGATCACCTCCATGCCACGGGCCCTAATTTATGCAGTAATTCTTGCAAAAGAGGCCCCAACCCTATTGAGTACATGTACAGTAATTTAACATACTTTCCAGAAGGCCAACATTTTACTAAAAATGTTTTTTTATTGGTCTTGTGAAGTATTCTAATTTGTTGAGATAGTGAATTGGTGGGTTTTTTTTAATGTGAGCCAAAATCATCACAATTAAAGAACCAAAGACTTAAACTACTTCAGTCTGTGTGCAATTAATTTATTTAATACACGAGTTTCACTTAATTTTAATTTGAGTTGAATTACTGAAATAACTGAACTTTTCCACGACATTCTAATTTAATTGATGATCACCTGTTATCATACATACATACAGTTTATACTCGTTCATACATTTAATTATATTTCAAGCCATTTAAATCATAGATGATTTATATACAAGAACTGTATGTTGCAATAAGAAATCATAAATGTACATAATTATAAAAACATTTGTGTGTGTGTAATACGTATATATATATATATAATTTAATATGTATATATGCATATGTATCATATAATATCCACACCCCACATACATACGTGGGTACGGAAAGTAGTCAGACCCCCTTAAATTTTTCCCATCTTTGTTATAGTCGCAGCCATTTGCTAAAATCATTAAATTAATTTTTTTTTTTTCCTCTTAATGACACACAGCACCCCTTTGCAGAAAAATCCAGCAATTGTTGACATTTTTGCAGATGTATATAGGCAATTTTTTACACATATTTAAGTTAATTTTATTTTGTACATTGCACTATATAATTATAAAAATTATAATAATAATTCATACATACATATAACTTTCTCTTTAGTCATTCAATTCAAGTTGATTCCTAAAATATAACTACTTTATATTTTTTTTTAGATGAAACTAATCTTATAACCCATTATATAAACATAAGTTTTACATCAGAAAGACATTAAGATGTCTTAATTTTGTGAGTCTAAATGTGAAGGTGATTAATGTGGAAAACAGTCTGCTATGACTGTATAAAGAGACGGAAGAAAAACAACAGTAACAAGCAACAGCCTGAACAAAAGTTCTAAACTGCAGCTTTTCACATGTGTACCAAAGATGTTTCCGTTAGGCAGCTTTGTCAGACAAGAGGAGGATGTCTGCCACGGAATCCCTGCAATTGTTTTAAATTAGTGACCTGACATTGACAATAAGTAGATTCTCACAGTGTCACCGAGAAGTTAGGAGTCTTTCAGGGAGGTCTGAATACCTTAAATCAAGAAGATTAAAGTCAGAGGTTTAACCTAACTTTAATGTGCAGAGCAGCTTAGAGGTCTGGGACACAGAGTTCCTTTGTGGATGTTCCCATTAATATGACTTTACATGAGATGAGAAAATACAGCCAGAGACACTTACAGTCGCAAACCTAAAGTCACAAAACTGGCAATTACACCTAGTTAAAGCATCAAGCTGCTGAGCAGTTCTGAATGAACTCACCAGACACAATAATCCAGCCTTTCTTCTCTAAACTGACATAAATCTTCAACACAATGAAAAGTAAAGGATACACTTGCGTGCTAAGTGACACTATTGTGACTTATCGATTCAGATTACATCTAGACATCTTGGGATGATCACAGAACAATATTGAGTTGTTTATGGGTCAATGATGTGACATTTTTTTCCGGATCTGTATTTTAGTTACTTGAAAACTATCACATTTTCTATGAAGAACATGCTTGTGATTTCTGAATTAAAATCATTTTAATATTTCTTATTGGGCTTAAAGTCACAGTCCATACGTCAAAACTTCCAGGTGGTGCAACAGTATGGAAATTTGCCCCCAAAAATTGTTGTATTATTTGCAAACAAGTAAATAATAAATGTAGATAGATTTTATACTCTTTATAATCAGTATTATATGTTGTAAATATTTTATAAAAATCAAACCTCATCAATACATGCACAGTGCTGCACACACAGACGAGCAAAGAAGGGTCGAAAGCACATAGTTCATCAAGTTTTACTTTCTGTAATATGATCTGATATCAGATAAGAATTGCACTGCAGGTTGAGCGCAGAGAACATACTGTATGTGCATACAGCCGTTAGACTTGAAACAATACACTTGAGCCTTAGGCCTACTCACTTCGATGCAAAAGCCTTCCAACAAGAGTGTGCTCGCGCGCCATGGTATTGCAGTTCCACCGGTGGTTTCTGAACTGGTGCTGACATTCTCCGATCCAGCTTTTAATTCCAGCTCCAATAGCCTGCATCACCTTGGGATGCTGGCGGCACAACTGGCGTTGTTTGTTAATCAAGCCCGGGATGTTGTCGCACATTACTTGCGATCCAAGAGTGCCCATGTACCTGCATAAAAGATGAAAGCACAGGGAATGAGCGATGGAATCATGTTTCAACACACAACCGCGTTCTGCACATTCAAAACAAATTAAAATAAATGCATAAATAAATAAAATAAAAACATATATATAATAAAGTACAAAAAGTAAAATAAAAATCATCTCAAGTTTTCAGTGACGAAAAAAAGCTGTTCCAATGACTCCAGACCAATATTTAACGATGTACTTTTTAACCACAATCGTAGTCTAAAACATAATTTGATTTTATAAACCTGAAAACATTACTAATATTCAAATAAAGCAAAAACTGTACCCACCACCACGATGCGTCGACCCTTGATGTGAACCAGCAAATTGCCACGGACAGATAAAAACATATTCCACTTGGCAAAAAGTTCATATTACAAAATTTGTATCGATACACTCATTCGTTCAGGCACTTGTCTTCGGTTTGACAACAAATAAATGAAACACACATCGAGTGCTGAGGCGGTTATTTACTCTCCCAGATCAAAAATCTCTGGAGCGACGCGACGCAAGTGAGTTGAGCGTCAAAGCATCGTGGAGTGTGATGTGTAGCGCTGCAGATGCTCACAGCCTGATGCTCTTCCTCTCTTCCTCGGTCTGAAGTGGCTGCAGATAGCTGATGATCTGCTATCGGGTTTAAATTGCTTACACAAGGGGTGGGCGCAGTCCTGCCTCAGGAATGAAGTGAAGAAATTAGATGTCTGAAAGTATCTGTTCAGGCTAGCTTGACACCAGCCACAGGTTTGGCTTATTTCCAAAGCAGCGAAAGTGTAGAATGTGGTCCAACGTGAAATGTCTATCCATATCCTTCTGAAGCCCAGCACTTTTTCCTTTTATTTTTGTATCAATCTAGTATTTGGCACATAAGTAATAATAATTAAAATAAATTATTGAATTCAAAATGTAATTAACATTCAATTAAAACTTAAAAGAATAACCAACTTGATTTAATTAAAAAATTTTTTTTTTTTTTTTGGTTTATTATGTTAATTCATAATTAGTTCTATCGTCCGAATGTCTCGAAATGGTCTTTTCCCATAAAATAAGGCTTAATTGACTGAAAGCACAAATACGTCTCATTCTGTCTTCTCCACAAACATGTTCTGCTCTTGAAGATGTGCATTGGGATTGGATTATCACATTCTTTTGAACTTTTCACGAACTGTTCAATTGTCGCAGAGAATTTCCTCTATCTTTGATCACCAGTTTATGTGAAAGCATTAATATGTTCGGCTTCCTTGTATTGTGAGGTCCTTTCTTCCGATGGGAACCAAGATTAGGCTATTAGGAAAACCGGATTCTTCTCGTGATCTCCGTGGAAAAGTCGCGGTCGCGAGAGCGTGGAGAAGACTTGTCATCGGTAATATGATGGAATTTAAATTGGCCTAATTTCATCCTTTTCGAGTCAATAAGGAAAGACTACTCTAAATCCTTTCAGTGGTTTTGAAATGTCAGTCCCTTAATAAAAATAAAGAGAGATTGTCTGATGTGGTTCAGATGACCTCGCTGAAAAAAAACAATAGAACAGTCACAGAAAAGTCTAATGGTTTCCATTACAAATACAAAAAAATCAACATTTAACCATTAAAAATGGTTTTCTGTAGCGTGTTTTGGGACATATTCCATCAGGATGTATTGGTTTTAACAAGCTACCAATAGGTGGACAATACAGTATAGATCCACAAGGACCCTTACCATTTTCATTAAAACCAATACAATTCCCATTAGAACCAGTAAAACCATTACAAATTTGGGGGGGATCTGTAATTTTATGGGATCACAATCGGTTGAATAAATGTCCTTTGGCACCCCGATCACTATATATTTAATTCTTTAAAAAAATTAATGCATTTTGCCACGTGTAAAACTAGAAATAATAACAGTATTTAAGTTTTGTAGAGGTTTTCTCTAAGGCTAAGTTTGTCTAGCTTATAGGAGCACTCTGCGGTTCTCATAAACGTTGCAAAACCATAAGAATAGGCTACATAGAAGAGTGTTGGAAAATTGTCCAAAAAGCAGAGATCTCTACAAGATTCAGTTGCTAGACTTTAAGATTTTAACTTGTAGAAACTGTTCAACATTCCCTTTCACACAAGCAATTCCAACATTGTGAAAAATATTTGAACTTATATCGAACAACATATATATGATATTGTTACAGCACCTTGGAGGACGGGTTCACGTCTCATCTTTCTCCAGTGAGAGTCAAATAGCAGAACATGTCAACTAAAATGGTTCTTTTAAATGCATTTTATTTGGCCTAACTTCTGATTACATAAATGCATGCAACTAAAAGAAATTAAAGAGATAAAAGGAGCTGCCATTGTTTGTTGCACATAGAGAACTTATGTAACATTTTCAAAACAGGGCTTTCGGGAAACTGCTTGCACATGCCAGATTACATTTCATTTTCCCCTCAAGCCCGATAATGAATATGTATCAAGCAATTGTTCAATTAAACTGAACATGACTGATCAAGTAACCAGCTTTTATCATGAATTTAGTTGTAAGAGGGTCTTGCACCCGGAAATGCCATTTCAGCACCACAGACAGCGACTGGCAATGACTTTTCTTTTTGGGCCACCCAGAAAATCAAAACACAACTTCCAAAACACAAAGTGCTAGCCATCCAGCTCTGACCGGCAGATGCCGCTGTAATAGAAGTTGACAACAGTGATTACAAACAAAGCAAAGAGAAGGATAACATGGTTTGGGAAAACTTTTATGTAGTGCATTGTCTGAAAAACCAAAAGAACATTTAACAGATTTACTTGAATAACAGTCTAGAATAGCACCACTAAAAGGGTGATCATAACATATTCTTAACCTAAATCTAGAACATACAATCATTAATAAAATACTGAGGTAACAGCTTAAAACACATACATCACTGCAATACATAACCTCAAAAATAGTTCAGTTTTTTTGATTGTGACAGCACAAATAGAAGCCCTGCTCCAAGCAATCCAAGTCCAAGCACAGCAGCAAACCTCTTGCGGGCCTTTCCTCTCTGGCCATTATTGGAGACTGGTTGAAGAAGCTGAAAGTTATATTCCGTGTGTTCCGTCTAAGGAGAAATTAAGGGTTAAAAGAGAATAAATTATTATTATTATTATTATTATTTTAGAGCACACTATCAGGTGTATATTAGGCACCATACCTGTTTGCTTTGGTATTTCATTGAGCCCTTGGAACCATACGCAACTTAAAGACTAGTTCATCAAAAATCTACATTTTGCTGAAAATATACTCGAGTCCTCACTGCCATTCAAGGGTATATGAATTTGTTTCTTCATCAGAAAGATTTGGAGAAATTTAGCATTACGTTGCTTGCTCACCAATGGATCCTCTGCATGAATGGGTGCCGTCAGAATGAGAGTCCCAACAACAGATAAAAATACCACAACAATCCACAAGTAGCCCACACGCATCCAGTCCATAATTAAAAGTATTTTGAAATGAAAGCCACGATTTGAAGAACCAAAGCCATTATTAACATTTTAACTTTAAACTGTCCTTCTGACCAAAAAAATACATCCATAATCCAAAATAATGCTGTCTCTCAGTACATCCACTGTTGTCCCGCAAAATCCATTTTTGCTTGAAACTTGCTTGATCTTTGCATAATTCTCTGTCTGATTGTAGGAGAGATAATTGTTCCACTGGAGAAAGCGGGATTACTGACTTTAACCAACGCAACGGTTTCAGGTAAAATACCGTTATGGAGGTGTTTCTTACAACCTTACAGCCTTTAGTTTCACAAGAGTAAATGATGGACTTAAGATGTGGACTCTTATTACTGTGATTATTGTGATGTTTTTATCAGCTGTGTGACTCTCATTCTGACTGCACCTATTCACTGCAGAGGATATATTGGTGAGCAAGAGATTAAATGCTAAATTTCTTCAAATCTGTTTTTCGATGAAGAAACAAACTACATCTACATCTCGGTGGCCTGAGGGGGAGTTAATTTGCTTTTATATTCCATGGGAAAAACTCTCCCAAAACCCGTATTTCACATGTGTCGCAGCACGAGTATCAGTTATGGTGAAGTGGAATGTTTTTTGTGTTAAAAGACAACACACTATCTAAGAAAGCATTCTATTAAGATTCTATTTTGATGGGCTGCCACAATCAAATGTTGAATGCTTTGAGAACAACAGGAGTTACAACAAGCTACAAACGCGTTTGATTAAACTAATTTCACATTGGAGATTGATGAGAGTCGTAGAAATTCCCTGGAATGTGCTAGCGGATAACATCTTCGATTTATTTGTTCACAAATGATTACCCTTCATCATCATGAAAGAGACTATAGGAACATCTACGAGGGATGAAACGGCTGCCCCTGTTGCTCTCACAGTATTTTTTACTAGACAAAACTATTGTAAATAGAAGCGTCAGAGAAGAAAGATGAGGACATGAAGGAATGTGGACATGACTGACCTTGCTGAGTAGGGTCTTAAGACAGAGAATCTCCTTCTGGAGGTCTCCTGTCTGAGTTACAAGCTCGGTGCAAAGGGCTTGAGCCTCTTTCTTGGGATCACATGTAAGAACAACCTGTCAAACAAAGACATCACATACAAGCAGGCACGAATCGTGAGATACAATAGCTCTGTCTGTCTACTGCCACTTCAGTTGAAAACACTTTTAAAATTACGTGAAGGTTTAAAATACGATTGAACTCATTTGTTCCCATTTATTCAAGACTGTAGTCATGGATAATTTCAGGCACTTGGAAGTTACTCTCAGAGGCCATGCACACTTAAACTGATGGAATCATTTGGTCCAGATGAAGTATTTTGACAGACGGAGCAATTTTGAAAGTAAGGTTGCATATTTACTGTCGGTAAAAATGTTTATTTAAAATGTTGTGGTAGAGATCAGTGTTTTGTGTACAACCATTTGGCTAATGTACCGTTATTTTAATTATCTTTAATTCAGATCCACTCCTAAACAGCACATAAAAACAAAAATGACTGTTGTTGGTTGCTTTACACGTCTCTTTCTAAGTGGGTGGTTGGTCAGAATAAAGCAATGTAGACCCAGACTTCCACAAATCAAAGGCCTGGCCATATGAAACTAAAGAAACAGACAGGAATACTTCTAACTGGTCATGTTTTACACAGGACTCAGATACTTAAAGAACACAACATACCTCAGCAGGGCTATGTGGGAATCTGCTGTTGACATCCTGTAAGGTTTCTGTCAAGTAACCGCACTGCTGTTTCAGGCTGATCAGAAAGTTAAGGAAATCTTCACTCCTGAGAAAAAGACGACATTTCACAAATGACACTCTTTGTTCATGAACTTATGAAGTAGTTAAATAAACTTTCCACTTCCTTTATGCTTAGACTTTTCAAAGTAGAGTGCTGCAGGGATGACATTTTTGTAGGCCAAAACCCAGAAACAAATTAGCATTTTAGCACTTCCGGTTCCATCGCCCTGATGGGTTTTTTGGTTCAATGCCTGAAATAACACAAGCTTAAGACAGTTTTACTTTTTATTCTATTGCATAAAATACAACAGTAATTTGTCGTGTGCTTTTGTTAAAGCTTTTATACTCGTTTTTAAAAAAGCAGTTGCTAACAAATAGCAACAAAGATTGTCAGGGACATTAAAAGTCATCACGCCTAACAGGTAAACTCCTCTACGCCACAGCCTGATTTTGTTATAACTCAAACTTTTGTGAACTATATATACTTATATATATATATATAATATATATAATATATATATAAAGACTTGTCAAAGTTGTCAGAAGCTTAGTGATGTTACATGAAATCATGCCACCATGATGTAAGGCTGGCGAATAACACCGGTTCAAATTGTAAACCATTTGTTTTACGCAAGGGTATGCATTTTTAAAAACAAGTGCCTAAAGAATGTACAGAGTGTGGGTCTTGAGGAAATCCCGTTAACGTGATACACTTCTGACTATGGTTGAACCTTTTAGAACTATGCTACCGCACAAATTATCCTTTAACTTGGCAATAAGCCAACATAACACCATTAACAGAAACAGAGAATTTTAAAGAGTATGCAAAGAGGAAAAAAACTGTATCAGGCAGCGGGCAAGCTCACGTTCATGATGCGTGCTATAGAAGAAATTCTAAATCTTGCTGGGGTGAGTGGTTTATGAGCATGCAGCTCTGAGGAACTTACTGTCTTCAGAAAAAGTAATGGTGTTTTCCTTTTCATCTTACCGCCAACAAATACATAGTTCTATTTAAAAGCGCAGCGCTGCTTGTTTATCAGCCATATCAAGGAAACGCTGCGTCCCTGCTGTCTAAGCACACCAGCTTTCAGTGGAGTGAACTTGCGCTCTGTCATTCAAGTCCCGTCTGCTGTTTTGTTTTCGTTCAGCATTGTTTTTATGGTAACAAAATATCACAAAGCTCGTTTTTTTGCTTAAAATTTTGAAATAATATAATCTAATTTACATCAAAAACTGCCCATGCTATATATAGCATGTTTGTTTGGATAGTGATTCAAATACAGTGGTTCTGCAACTTTTGAATGCATTCTGATACATAGCAAGGCACAGCACGAAAAACCTGAAAACCCTCACACCTAAAAAAAAAAAAAAAACAGTGATAAAACATTTTTTGGTCAAACATTCCAACACTACCGTGATATAGTTTGTTTATAGCCTATGATTAGCTTTTTACTTCTGCCAATTGTATTTAGGCTTTGTTGTGTTCATTTGTGAAGATTATCTTGAGGAACAAAACAGTAAGCCTATAAACCATGTGTTAAGAACAAGGGGGAACACTTTACAATACGTTGTAATTTGTTACAATTAACTAATGTATAACGTAATACCAACGCACAATGACATACATTTTATTAACACTATTTATTATTAATCTTTGTTAATGTTAGTTAATAAAAATACAACTGTTCTTTGTTAGTTCATGTTAGCTCAGATCCATTAAATAATGTTAACTGATATGACTTTTGTTTTTAATAATGTATTAGTAAATGCTGAAATTAACATTCAGATGAATAAATGCTGTAGAATTATTGTTCATTCTTAGTTCATGTCAACTAATGAACCGTATTGTACCGAAACATTTTGTAAAATCTGTTGTTACAGTAACTATCTATCCATCTATCACCAAATGGTATAAACCAAGTGAAACCATTGTTTACTTAAATATTTCCTTCAGTTCTCTTTATCCTAAAGTCACAAACATTGAAAGCTGAAGCAAATGTTTCTTAAATGACCAATGGTATCACTTAATTTGGTGACAGCATTCTTGGCGTACTTCTGCCATCACTTACAATTTCAAACTCCTGTAATGGCTCACACATACCACGCGATGTTGATGGTGTTATCTTAACAGAGCATTTCCCCAAGCAGCCGTTTTCTTCTCCTAACACTCTGTCAGAGCCTGTGGTAAACACTGTCAGACACTGTGGAGTTACTGTCTCCTTCAGGACAGAGAGATGGGCTCTGAGTGTCACTTTGTTAGTTTTTCTATGACTGAATGAGTGATAGGCTCATGTGGACCATCATTCATTGCAACTGTTTGCACACTGCACTGATTGCACTCATTGCACACAGCTGTTACTTATCACCTCACTCACTATATTACACCCACTCTAACCACATTTCTCTGATGAGTATTGTTTAGCCTGTACCCCATTCCGAGTCTCTGTGTTTCCTTGCTTTGCCTTGCCTTGCCTTCTCGGTTTCTGATCCTTGCCTGTTTTCCTGGATTTTTCCCTCTCGTCTCGCCCCTGTATGCTGTTATCCAATCGTTGACCTACGCTAGCCTTAGGACTATTCTTGTGTTTTTGCCCGTCATATACCTGTTTGCCATTGTTCGATCCTGCCTGTTATACCATGTCTCTTGAATAAAAGCTTGCAGATGCATCCACACGTCTCACGTCTCTTCAGCCCCGTCACGGTATTGTATTGCTGTTATGGCAAGCTGAATTTTTAGTTTCATTATCAGTATTCAGTGTACATGATCCTTCAGAAATTATTCTAATATGCAGAGTCGGTGCAATAAAAAAATTTATCATTATCAGCAATGCTGAAAAAAAGCTGCTTAATGTTTTTGTGGAAATTGTGATTTTTTTTCAAGATTTTTGTTAAAAAGAAAGTACTAAAGAACAGTATTTATTTAAAATATAAATATTTTATATTGTTAAGTATCTTTACTGTCTTCACTTTTGATCAATTTAAAGCATTCAAGCTGAATAAATATAGCAATTTCATAAAAAAAAGAATGGTGTATATACAGTCAAAATATACACAATATACAATGTTGTAAATATATTTTGACTTGAATGGCAGTTCATTTAGATGTTACCACCCAAAGCAAATTTTACTTTATTTATTTGTTTGTTTTTTGCCATATTTGATTTGAAAGTGAATCTTGATTTGAAGTAATTATGAAGATAAGTAATGACTTGCTACTTACATCCATAGCAATTGTATGGCCTTAGAAAGTTTGGATATAGTGCATCATATGGATCGTATGGATTTATTTGAACATATTTTGGTCCATTTTGGACTAGGCAGATGAAATTCTAAACTCTCATTGTATCAAATTCAACAAAATTTCTAATTTCGTGTCCCACTACAAAAAACAACAGCAAAGAGGTTTGGAGCAACATGAGGGTGCGCAAATGATTACAGAACTTTAATTTCCTTTAATGGCCTTTCCTTCTGGATGAATGATCAAAAACGTGCCTCTTATGTCAGAACATGCTGTCTCTGTGAACTCTCATGCCATAACCATTCATCCAACAGACAGAATGGAAAACAGACAGAGAATCTTCCATAATGCATTTGCTTGGAGAGTTCAAGGGAGATCAGTTTGTTCCAGTCCGGTTCAGATACTGCTCACTTGGTAGTCACAGTTCTCTGCCTTCTCTGAGGTTTTTGTGCATTTCTGACTTATTCAGACGTTGGAAATTTGTGGTTGGGAATACAGAATACGTATGAGGGACAGAATTTAAGGAGACTTCAGAAAAGCTCTTGACTCATCATATCTGTATTAATATGCCAGCTCACCCATTAAAATCCCTGGTTTGATTACAGGCTGTTGAAGCCTCATTTGCCTATCCACATTCCTTTTTAGACATAGAAAAAAAACACAATGGAAATTATTTTACACCACTGGATTTCCTGCTATAATAGCTGTTCTGACCATGCTTTACATGACCAGAAATAACCACAGATCGTTGTTACTATTAAATACCATGCACTTCATTTAATGGCAGCGGTGATGAGGCCCATTGACTTAAGGTATGCCTCATTAAACACTGCCAGCTCTTTTCACTTAAGGCAATCCTCGGGCAACCATTGAAAGATATATACTTACACATATACTTAAAGCACTGTCTGTCTGAATTCTAGATTCTGATAGGCTGGAATCCTTGAATGTACATGTAATTCAAGTCAGTGAAGACACAGAAACATAAAGAAGCACAAAAACTTGTTGTCATTGCTGTCCTGCAACTTAATGAATAAAACAGCATCGCCACTAAAAAGCTGCACTATATTTGTTAGTAAACGTATTTGTCTTTTTTATTTAGTTTGAAAATTGCATTCAGTCACTCATGGTTCATTTTGGAACCTGTATATAACCTGTAATATTTTACATGGTCTTTTCTGATGTAAGCTGCTTCACTAGTACCTAATCAACACTGATTTTGTAACATAATCATTCTGAAACATGAAAATGAACATGAGGAAAATGAAGAATGTGAACATAAAAGCATCACTGCATCCTGTAGAGGTGATGAGATGAGGTGAGAGATAAGTGCAGATCAGCAATATTAGTGGTAATGAACTCCTACAACCCTGCAGGAAAATTCAGATTATTATAGCACTCCATGTGTTTTTCAACACAGCAGTTGGTTTCTCTATACAAGATATTAGTTAGTCCAAGCTGGTCATTAGCGGGTCAAGTTGACCTACCAAAATATCAGCTACCAAATTATAGTTTGACAGTTTCTGCAGGTTTTCCATTCACAAGATGTTTGATTATTGTGATGTTTTTATCAGCGTTGACTCTCAGTCTGACGGCACCCATTCACTACAGATGATCCATTGGTGAGCAAGTGATGCAATACTAATTTTCTTAAAATCTGTTCTGATGAAGAAAAAAAATGAATCTACATCTTAATAGGCCTTTTTCAGTAAACTTTCAATTTTGGGTGAATTATTTTGTTAAGGTGAGCAATGTTTGTTGATCCACTGGCCAATGACAAGCACAACCTGTTTAGACCAGCTAAGATACCAGAATACCATGTTTCAAAATACAAGTTTAAGTGTATCTGGTTGTTTAAATCCAGTTCTAGTCCTATCCTAACAGCAAAATGAGCAAAATCATTATGCCACAAGATTATGCCATTAAGTGGACATTCATAAATGGAACAAGCAACTTTTTGCTTTTTTCAAGTAATCTCTTTTGTAACCACAATGCTATAAGTGCAGGAAGAGAATTCAAGAGTCAGACATCAATTCAGAGCAGCATGAATAACCAAGACTGTGATCATTCTTAACAAAGCATATCCGTCTGCCATTCTGAGCTGAGAACCAACGATAAAAATGATCATAAATGAAGAAATCCTTCACCGTACAGCTGGAAATATTTTTTCCCCCCTTTGATAGCTATGAATATTGGCTTGACTAGCCAGAGAAAATACAATGCAAACACGGAAGGATCCATCCTGGGGGCATTGTCACGCAAATATCTCTTCATAGTGAGCCAGATGGACACGTACGCATAAGGTGTTTTTTTTTTTTTTTTTTTTTTTTTTTTTCAACAGCCCACCTACACAACATAGCCCACCAGCAGGAAGAGGGCAAACTGGTCGCTTACTAACTGCTGGCAAAAAAAACAGGGTGACCAGTGGCATATTCTAATAATACATGAGGGTTTTATATAAGGATTAATTCCCATGATGCCTTGGGGATTTGATGCACATAATTAAAGTATTACCAAAAAGGATTTGAGGCTTCAGAGACTTGTTAACATGCCTGGATGTCATACCTGCCTACTGAGATCTATGGCAGGCCCAAATCAAAGGTTTGCAAAGTTTGAAAATAGTAGGCAGTATCCAGTATATACTGTGAAGTGTGCACTAAGTAGTAAGTGTTTGAAGTGGTTGGGGGCTCCCCATCAGACTGAAAAGCAGTAAGAGCTTTTAGCAGCTGTCAATGAATTCTGATCACTGTACTATGATGAAATATAAATTGAGACAGAGTATTTCGAGGCTGTTAATTAGGTAGTGTGCTTGACTAAATAAGGGAGGTTTCAGAGACCAGCCGCGCGAGAGGCCAGGAGGCCTGAAGCACTGTGAGCTGGCTGCCTTCTGAGATATTAAAAATACTAACTCTTTACAACTAGAATAGGCCTACATCATCAGGAGAACTCCTTAAACATGTCTATTATACTCTGGTTGTGACACTCTAGAGGCAATTGCTGTATTCTTGTCGGGTAGTGATTAAATCAGGAAAGTATGCATTAAAGAAACATAAAAACAAATTGGTCAATAACAATATCCAAACTATTGTCCTAGTGGATGTATGAAACACACCTCTCGGGAAAAGCTAACTAGCCTTTTGTATGACTTAGACATTGAATTCTGATTGTATTTTTTTTTAATGAAAATATTAAAAAAACTGAAAGGTTTTAAACGAAATAAAAAGACTGAAAAATGTAAAATATACAGATATGATTACCATACACTACCGTTCAAAAGTTTTGGGGTTGGTAAGATTTTTTTTGTTTTTGAAAGAAATCTCTTATCACTTAATCACAAATACAGTAATATTGTGAAACATTACAATTAAAAAAAAACTGTTTTCTATTTGAATATATATTAAAACGTAATTTGCATTCAGCAAAGCTGAATTTTCAGCAGTCCTGACAGTTTTGAATGGTAGTGAATATCAATATAGCTAATTACTGAAAATTATATTCATCAGACCTTTTATCTGCTCAGAATCTCTTATTTTAATCCAACCAAAAATTCACTCCCTCTTTTTAATTGAACATGATAAACGTTTGCTTTGATTCTGAAACAAGCCTCTCATCAGGCATTCCAGTACAGCTTCCATGGCTTACTAGAAACCTTTTGCCAACCATATTTAATTACTAGATATAAATGCACAGTTGATCCAGGTGTTACTTAATAATGCTAAAGGTAAATCAACCGTTTCCCTATCCTTGTTTTAAAAAAAGCAGCAGAACAGGTGCACAAACAAAAGTTTTACACCATTAGCAACAATAATAACTAAAGAGGTCGGTTAAATAACACAAAGGACATTCTCTCTTTTTTTTTTTTTTAAAACAAGCTCTTTCTCGTTTCCTCTCTGATTGTAAAGTGACTGAAACCCACTTAATACCATGTGGCTACGTTTTATATAACCATGATAGAAATTATACTCAAATGTGCACATTATATCAATCAAACCAGTATTTTCCAGCATTTAGTACTAATCGTTTTGCCCATTGAGCCCTGATCCCTCAATCTCAGCACCTGCTCATTCTCGGTGAAGACACGGCGACCGAAGCTCCAGATGATGTTGGGGGTGGGGTCACCCGTGGCCTCACAAGTTAGTGTGATCTGCTCCTCCAATTCAGACGTTGTCTGGTTTTCTAGGAACGTGATCTTGGGTTGTACTGTTGACACATAAACAAGTACTCAAAAAACAGCCTACAAACACACTCCTCAGAGAAATGAAATAATGATTTTCCTCTATGCAATTACTGAGCCTTTACAATGGTCGTAATACCAAAACAGTGCTCTTAAGTTGATGAGACGAGAGTGCCTCACTGGCTGGGTGCATTCAATATTTAATCAACACATTGTTATATTTTATAATTCAAAAGAGGAACTTTGTTTAATGGATGAAATGGAGTAGTACTTTGATTCACTTTTATTTGCCTCAGCTCTAATCTAAGTGCTCTGAAGCCGTGCCGGAGTATGTGGCTAGAGAAAATGTATGCATGATGAGAAATAAAAATATTGTGATTGTGTTTTGAACTGCTACAAACATTTAAAATATTCATGCAAACTTAATAACAATGATAAAGAACAAAAGCATAGAATGGCACCGACACAGCAGCGCTCAGGATAAAGCGTGTATTTAAACTATAAACTAGGAACCAACACTTTTTGTGTTCACATTATGTCTGTTACTTTTCCCATGCTCTCTTTTCAATAGTGATAGTTACTCTTTAGGAGTATTCACATTTGTTCTTATAAAGAGAACAATTTGGATCACTTTCAGTTGACAAAAAATTAAGAAGAACTAAGTTCTCTTTTGCCCAATTCGAATGGTAATTATTTCTCATAGGGGTTAAAAAGGTTAGTCTGTGAAATCCCCAGATGAATTACCTACTGTTTTTTGACAAACACCAAAGTTGAATAGGTGTCTGGAATCCACATATTATGAGGGTTTTGATCAGATGTGAACCCAGCCAGCTGAGGTCACCTTCTGCCATGAGCCAGCCAGTCTCCTGCCTGCATTACAGAGCTTTGCGTTAACTGCTTTCTCATCCACAGCTGGTGGGCAGCAACAACGCAGCTTTTGATATCACTGATGGGAATGACGACTGACTAATAGAGAACGCATGGTATGTTATTAAGAGACTGCATTTAGGAAATACTCAAATTTCATAAAAAATCCTTACCATCTTGAGTGATAATGGCAACACAGATTGGAATCTGGAGGTATTCAGTGAAACTGATATGGAATCTTTAAGTAATTAATATATGATTGGAAAAGCTGATTGTCATTCATTATTAGTTGGTATGGCAATAACAAAATCCTGAGTTAAACTGTCTGTTGTCATACTGCCTCTCGTAATTAAATTGCAAAATGGTCCTTGTATCTCAAACTTACCTACTTCCAAATGCTTGCTATAACTTAACAGCTTTAAGTGCTCTGTAATGCATTTAGTGCATTGATATACGTGTGTGGGGCTGAGAAGGTCAAACAAGGCCAAATTATGGTTAAAAATGTAGTATGCTTGACTGTGAAGCTCACCTGTAGGTTAGAACACATTAGCAAAGCTAGTAAATGTCTTCACAGATTTCCCATGAAGTTTCAAGACAAAATTGTGGTCAAAGTTCCCAAGTCAGTTGGATTAAATGGGACGACCAGGAAGAGTTATTGAATAATACAGCCAGGTCAAGCTATTCAGCGTTCTTTGTTATTGAAGCGTTACATATTATTGTTTTAGGAACAGATGTTACTATCAATGCAAATCAGAGTATGTTATGGCAGCACGATTAATTGTATTTTAATCGTGATCATGACTTCTGCTTCTTTTGAGGTAAGCATAATTAAGCATAAACGTCTATGATATTGGCCCATTGGTTATATATCCTGAAAATGTTTTTTTCTCATATGATGTTTGTGTTAAGCATTGGTAACAAGCCTCCATGAGCTTTCATGCTTGGTGTTCCCAGATGTTAAGAGTTAGAGCTTTTCTTCTCACTTTCTGACTAGTGCTTCACTTAATTTTAACAACCTGGCAACCCTGCACATGTGTTCTCTCTGCACTTAATCAAGAGTCGATAATCTGAGAAAACAGACCTTTTTGTTGTTTTTTTTCGAAAAATGCTACATAATTTGGAATTTTATGGTTTCAGCTTTTGAGTAAAGCTCATTAAAGCTTCTACAATGTAGAGTGTGTTAATGTGTATGATAAATATAATAGGCCTACATTTAGGAAACTACATGAGGTAAATAAACTCTGCTTATAAGTTGCTATTTTCTAGATTTTTGATTGAGAGAAAGTCAAAAATTCTGATGAAATGTAAACAGAAATTTCTCAAATGCGAACATTCGTGATTATTATAGTTATGATTATGTGTATTATCATTTTAACCATTAGTCTAGCCCTGGAGTAAGCCTCCGATTACTGCTTTTTTAACACCATGCACACAATTTGTCTCTTTTTGTCTTGAATAGGATTAAAAGTCCAGAATCAAACATCAAACTGGCTTTTCAGTAGCCTGACACATTTAAGCTAACATTTCATGAGCAAAACAGTAAGTTTGCATGTTCATTATCATATTCTTGAGATAACTGTTGTACGCTGCTAGGTCATCCCAACCTTTGGCTGAACTGAAGCATCTGTGAGCTGCTATAAAAAGGGGAAATAAAGGCAATCAGAAAAAAAGTTTGTTTTCTGCTTACCATTCAATCAACCATTTTGATTTAACTTTCTGATGGACGAATACTGAAGGTTATATTTCAGAATGTCTATTTATGGTAAGGAAAGACAAGTGGCCTAATTTGGGAGTGTCTTTTTTTACTGTTTTACTGTTTACTGTTATTTCTAATTGAGTAAAGAAATTACCTAATCTCTGTTATGGGCAGTCGTGGCCTAATGGTCGGACTTGTAACCCAAAAGTTTATAACCAACAACCTCTACGGACACCTTGCCATGCAGACGGTGCATTGGTAGTACATTTTTGAAGTCTTAGCGCCAGGGACTGACGATTATATATATATATATTATATATAGAAACACACACACACACCGAGATCACACACACCCCACACACACACACACCACACACACAAAAACACACACAGGGCATCTTCAAAGAAATATTGCATGTCGTGAAAACGTTCCTGTATTTTCAGTAATCAACTCAAATGTGAAAACTGGGGTATAAACGGTCCTAGACATGCTGCTTGTGGATGCTTTTATCTAGGCCTAAGTGGTCCCTAGTACTGATCTGAATCTATCACGAAATCAGCCTGGTGCAAAAATTTCAGCCACCCCCCTACGAGCCAGTACCACAAGCCATGCTTCGTTCGTTTGCAAGCCATGATGTCTCTCGAGGGAAAAAATATATTGCGCTCGCCTCGCACGGTAGTAGTTCATTTTCTCATGGGCGGGCCAAATTTTCTGGGTGGGCAAAGCAGAGAAAGGGGAGGTAACCTTCCCCGTATGACGACATAAAGGGAAGATTCCAAATTGGGCCATCAGAGCTTTCATTTTCTCAAAGGCGAAGCAAGATACCCAGGGCTCGGTTTACACCTATCGCCATTTCTAGCCCCTGGGGGACCGTAGGCAGGCTAGGGGAACTCATATTAATGTTGAAAATGTCATGCCATGGGGGACAGTTCAAATAAAATTCAAATGCACCACAGACTGAAGTTGTTACAGTCGTTGGTCTTTTTAATTGTGAAACTCGTTTGGCTCACATTTAACAAAAACCCACCAACAAACCGTCTCAACAAATTAGAATATGGTGACAATCAGCTAATCAACCCAAAACACCTGCAAAGGTTTCCTGAGACTTCAAAATGGTCTCCCAGTTTGGTTCACTAGGCTACACAATCATGGGGAAGAATGCTGATCTGACAGTTGTCCAGAAGACAATCATCGACACCCTTCACAAGGAGGGTAAGCCACAAAAGTTCATTGCTAATGAAGCTGGTTGTTCACAGAGTGCTGTATTCAAGCATTTTAACAGAAAGTTGAGTGGAAGGAAAGGTGTGGAAGAAAAAGATGCACAACCGAGAGAACCGGTCTTATGAGGATTGTCAAGCAAAATAGATTAAAGAATTTGAGTGAACTTAACAAGGAATGGACTGAGGCTGGGGTCAGGGCATCAAGAGCCAACCCACACAGACGTGTCAAGGAATTTGGATACAGTTGTCGTATTCCTCTTGTTAAGCCAATCCTGAACAACAGACAACGTCAGAGGCATCTTACCTGGCCTAAGGAGAAGAAGAACTGGACTGTTCCCCAGTGGTCCAAAGTCCTATTTTCAGATAAGAGCAAGTTTTGTATTTAATTTGGAAAACAAGGTCCTAGAGTCTGGAGGAAGAGTGGAAAAGCTCATAGCCCAAGTTGCTTGAAGTCCAGTGTTAAGTTTCCACAGTCTGTGAGTGATTTGGGGTGCAAGTCATCTGCTGGTGTTGGTCCATTTTATTTTTTGAAAACCAACGTCACTGCACACATTTACCAAGAAATTTTGGAGCACTCCATTCGTCCTTCTGCTGACCAGCTTTTTGAAGATGCTGATTTCATTTTCCAGCCGGATTTGGCACCTGCCCACACTGCCAAAGGTACCAAAAGTTGGTTCAATGACCATGGTGTTTCTGTGCTTGATTGGCCTGCAAACTCGTCTGACTTGAACCCCATAGAGAATCTATGGAGTACTGTCAAGAGGAAAATGAGAAACAAGAGACCAAAAAATGGCCAAAAAGTGGCCAGCTGAAGGCCACTGACAAAGAAAACTGGGCTTCCATACCACCTCAGCAGTGCCACAAACTGATCACCTCCATGCCACGCCGAATTGAGGCAGTAATTAAAGCAGAAGGAGGCCCTACCAAGTATTGAGTACATGTACAGTAATTTAACATACTTTCCAGAAGGCCAACATTCACTAAAAATGTTTTTTTTATTGATCTTATGAAATATTCTAATTTGTTGAGATAGTGAATTGGTGGTTTTTGTTAAATGTGAGCCAAATATCACAATTAAAAGAACAAAGGACTTAAACTACTTCAGTCTGTGTGCACTGAATGTATTTAATACACGATTTCACAATTTGAGTTGAATTACTGAAATAAAGGAACTTTCCCATGACATTCTAATTTATTGAGATGCACCTGTATAGTAGTCAACATTTGAAGTGGATCAAAAACGTTCATCAAAGTTGGCCTAAGACAAGAACGCATTTTGGTTTAGGTTTAAGACAACTTTGATGAAAGGTTTTGATCAACTTCAAATGTTGACTAGTGTATATATATATATATATATAATAATCTATATATATATACTATATATGATATTACAGTGGGTACGGAAAGTATTCAGACACCCTTAAAATTTTCACTCTTAACAATACTGCAGCCATTTGCTAAAATCATTCAAATTAATTTTTTTCCTCATTAATGTACAAACAACACCCCATATTGACAGAAAAACACAGAAATGTTGACATTTTTGCAAATTTATTAAAAAAGAAAAAATGAAATATCACATGGTCCTAAGTATTCAGACCTTTGCTGTGACACTCATATATTTAAACTCAGGTGCTGTCCATTTCTTCTGAACATCCTTGAGATGGTTCTACACCTTCATTGAGTCCAGCTGTGTTTGATTATACATATTGGACTTGATTAGGAAAGCCACACAACTGTCTATATAAGACCTTACAGCTCACAGTGCATTCAGAGCAAAATGCAGAACCATGAGGTCAAAAGGAACTGCATGCAGAGCCTCCGAGGACAGAATTTTGGCAAGGCACAATTGGCCAAGGTTACAAAAAAAATTTCTGCTGCACTTAAGGTCCTAAGAGCACAGTGGCCTCCATAAAAACGTTTGGGACGACCAGAACCCTTCCAAGAGCTGGCCATCCGGCCAAACTGAGCTACCGGGGGAGAAGAGCCTTGGTGAGAGAGTTAAAGAAGAACCCAAAGATCACTGTGGCTAGGCTCCAGAGATGCAGTCGGGAGATGGGAGTAAGTTGTAGAAAGTCAACCATCACTGAAGCCTTCCACCAGTCGGGGCTTTATGGCAGATTGGCCCGACGGAAGCCTCTCCTCAGTTTAAGACACATGAAAGCCCGCATGGAGTGGTGAGATGGTGAGAAATAAGATTTCTCTGGTCTGATGAGACCAAGATAGAACTTTGTGGCCTTAATTCTAAGCGGTATGTGTAGAGAAAACCAGGCACTGTTCATCACCTGTCTAATACAGTCCAACAGTGAAGGATGGTGGGGGCAGCATCATGCTGTGGGGGTGTTTTCAGCTGCAGAGACAGGACGACAGGTTGCAATCGAGGGAAAGATGAATGAATGCGGCCAAGTACAGGGATATCCCTGACGAAAACCTTCTCCAGAGTGCTCAGGACCTCAGACTGGGCGAAGGTTTACCTTCCAACAAGACAAATACCCTAAGCACACAGCTAAAATAACAAAAGAGTGGCTTCACAACAACTCTGTGACAACAACTTCTTGAATGGCCCAGCCAGAGCCCTAACTTAAACCCAACTGAGCATCTCTGGAGAGACATAAACCAGAATGGGAGACGATGGTCCACCAGAAAGGGTTTAACATAAAAAACGACAGAACGGAGAGGATCTGCAAGGAGCATGGCAAAGAGGATCACAGAATCCAGGTGATGAAAAAAACTGTGGCATTCTTTCCCAAAAAGATATGGATGATAGATCAAAACAGGTTAGCCTATTAAGAGGGTTTTTTGTTTTTTGATGTTTGGATGTTTTTTTTTGGATGCTGATTTGTGGTGTGATTGATGCATTGATGTGATATGTTTTGGATTGTGCTGATTTGAGCTTGATTTTTGTTTTTTTTTGTTGTTGTTTGCTGTTTGGTTTGCTGTGATGATTTTGTCTTGTGTTTGTTGATGTTTTGTTGTGTGATTGTGTTTTTTTGTTTTGATTTGTTGGGTGATAGGATTGTTTTTTGTGGACTTTTTTTTTGTTTTTGTTTGTTGATTATTATACCACAGCTCATTGTTTGATTATAATAAATATTTGCTGTTTTTTGTGATTTGTTTGTTGACTGTGATTGAGTTTTGTTGATTTTTTGTTGTTGTTTGTGTGTTATTTGATGTTGTGTGATTTGTTGTTGTGAGTATTGCTGCTGGTTTGTGATTTGTTCTGTGATTGAGTGTGGTTTTTTTGGTTGATTGTGGATGTGATGGTTTGATTTTGCTTGATTATTGTTGTGAGTTTTTGATTTTTGTGGTTGACTTTCTTTGTGTGTTGATGTGTTGATTGTTGTTGCGTTTGGTTCTGTTGTTTTGTGATTTGATTTGGCTTTGTGACTTTTGAGTTGATTTTGTGATTTTGTGATTGATGATGATTTTTTGTTGATTTCGTGTGTTGAGTGATGGTGTGCTTTTTTGTGATGTGGTGTGATTTGTAGTTTATTCTTGCTTGGATGTGAATTTGCTTGATTGCGTTGATTTTTGTGTGTGATTTGCTGATGAGGTTTGATTTTTATGAGTGTTCCGTGATGGTTTTGTTTGTTTTGAGGTCGTTTGATTTCTTAGGGGTGTGATTTTTTTTTTTTGGTTTTGTGTTAGTTGTTTGTTGGGTTTGATGATTGTGGTTTTTTGATGTGTATATTTGTTTTGTTGTCTGATTGATGACTGTTTCTTGTTTGTTTTGATGGTTTTTGTTTGTTTGTGTGATCGTAGATGATGATTGTGAATGTTTTTGTTTTTTGTTTTGCTTTTGTGATTGTGTTGCATTTGATTATTTTTTTGCTTTGTTGCATTTTGTTGGATGGATGATTTTGTTTTTTTTTTGATTGTTTGAGTTTGTGGTTTTTTTTGCTGATTGATTTGGTGAATGATGTTGCTCTGAGTGTTTGTTGGTTTTTGATGATGATGTTTGCATTTTTTGATTTTAGATTTTTTGTTTTGGTTTGATGTTTTGCTTGCTTTGTTGTTGTGCCTTTTTGTGCTTGTTGTTTTGTTTGTGATTTGTTGAGTTTGACTTGTTGATTGGCAATGCATTTTATTGTTTTTGTTGTGATTCTGTCGATTTTTTTTGTTTTGTTTGATGGATGGTGTGTGATTGTTGCTTTTTGTTTTAGCTTGTGCATTTGGTTTTGTGATTTTGTTTTTGGTGGGAAGTGGTTTGTTTGCTTTTGGTTTGTTTGTGTGCTTTTGTTGATTTGCTTGCTGTTGTTGTTTTTGTTTTTGGATGTTTTTGATTTTTTTGCTTCGTTGTCTGATGGTTGCTGTGATGGGATGTGTGATTTGCTTTTTTGCTTTTTTTGTTTTTTTGTATTTGTGTGTGGATAGTTTGATTTGTGGATGTGCTTGCTTTTGGTTGCTGATTTGTGTGTGATGGTTTGCTTGCTTTTTGATGTTTTTTTGATTTCTGTTGCTTTTGATTTTTTTGCTTTCTTTGTTTGTTTGTGTTTGTTGTGTTGCTTTGTGCTTTTTAGTGCTTTTCTTGCGGAACTGCTTTTTGGTTTGCTGTTGCTTTGTGGGGTGCTGTTTGCTTCTACTAAAACCGAGCAAAAGGGTCTGAATACTTAGGATCATGTTATATTTCAGTTTTTCTTTTTAAATAAATCTGCAAAAATGTCAAAAATTCTGTGTTTTTCTGTCAATATGGGGTGCTGTGGGAACATTAATGAGGAAAAAAATTAACTTAAAATGATTTTAGCAAATGGCTACAATATAACAAATAGAGGTGTTTGGGGGGTGGGGTTGTTGAAAAATAAGGGGGTCGAATACTTTCAGTTACCACTGTATATACACACCCGTTGTAATTAATGCCAGTTTTAAATATCTGAAAGTTACAATCGTAAACATCAGTCGTCAAGCATGATAATATGTGTCAATCTTATTAAGTAGAACTTTAGGAATAGAATAAAACTTGATACCATTTTAGCTGAACTTAGGACTGGTGGTGGTGCTTTTTGGTCATTCAGTGTTTCTATAAAAAAAAAAAAACGGGGAGAAGAAAAAAAACTAACAAAAATACTGATAATAATGATACAAATTCTACTAATAAGAACAATATAAAACGCACTAAGGATTAATGAGCTACTGGATTCATGAATATTAATCAGGTTGTGTGCGTTCGCTTGAACTGATTTGCTGAAATCAAAACAGGGACGATAATAGGTGAGCACCAGCCAATGAGATTGCAGTTTGCGCAAATCTTGCAAGGAATCCAAAAGGACGCCCTATTTTGACAGGAAAATACAACAAAGAATATCGTTTACAGTTAGCGAGCGTCAATTATCCTCTCTGAGCTTGTGTGGAGACAAAAGCGACGGCGAGTCGTGCGCATTCACACTAAAGTTTACGGTTCGCGAAATACAGGTGTGCTGCACATCCATTGAGATGAACTGAAAAATAGCACAGATCGCTTGACGGAGAGTGAAACTCTGAAGCACTCAGTCAGAGAGTGTTCGGCGAGTGAAAATATATCTGTGCTAAACTTATACTTAGCCTCCAACTCACACACTGGCGAGTAAAATCTGAGAATTTATTAGCAATTGGCTAATATTAGACATAATTTAGTCACCCAGAGTGAAGATTTAGTCGCATATGCGAGTGATTTACTCGCAATGTAGAGGGTTGACCAATATTACTTTTACACTGTGTATTTCGGGTAAAACTACATAACAGTGTCATATACAGTGCACAGGTCATTAATGTTGTGGTTTAAGTATATAAATATAAATGCAGATAATTGTTCTACAGTCAAGGCTAAAATGCAGAACATGGAGGACAAAGAGCTGGATGTTAATGATTCAAATGCACAGTCAAGCACATAGTCAAATGCAACTGAAGATAACACTCATCAGATAAGGACTCTCCTCTAATGTAAACAGACCGCTGTTATCCCATTTACAAACCCTCCTGTAAAGTGTATGAGCTTACAAATGTTTTAAGATTATTATAATAACAAACGACGTACATGGCCAAAATTTATGGATGGCATTGTGGATTGTCACAGAATTGTAGATGAATAAATCAAAAGTATGCAATGTTTTGTTGTAAAGAAATTAGTAGGTTATGATTACATTTTAAAAGGCTGATAAAATTATTTTCATTAGCTAATTTGATTACCACCATTTTTGACAATACATTTATATAAAATCATAAAACAATGATTTGATGGAGGGGATGAAATTAAATTGATTTTAAATTAAAAATTACATCGATTAAAGTTGTATCAAATTAATTCGCTCTATAGCATGCTTTTTGATGATAGAAATTAATTAAACCATTAACACCATATTCTAGAAAAATTAAAACAGAAAATGCAGAATCATAGTAACCAATCTAAATAATGATTTTGAGCCAGTATACTAAATGAATGCGGAGTGTTGAGTAAATACCAGAAGGACTGCAGTCTGAGATGTAAACATGGCAGTTAGCAACATGTGGTGTGTCAAACCTTTGCAGCCACTACTTGAGAAGCCTGATGAGAGTAAAGGGTTTTTCTTTGGACACTGTCTATAACTGTTACGATAAACCCTTTTTCCAAACGGCGCAATCTACCTTGACCACAGAAAAAACATTGTGCCTTGCAATGTAAAAGCTCTGCAACTCATATAGGACTCCAAGTTTCCCATTTTTAAATACGCATTCGCTCGGTCATCCATGTGCTTTGAACTTACGATATTTAGGACTCCACTTGAAAAGCACATAAAACACAGCGTTCAAAATTCACAATTATATGTAACGATAGACTGTATGTTAGGACAAAACGTAAATGTTAACCACGGGCCTTATTTTACTAAAACTGTAAATCAAAAACTGCTTTAAAAGTCCACAGGAAATTCCCAAGGGAACCCACTGCTTGAAAATCCTCTTCCAAATTGTAGAAATGCAAACTTAACTTTCTATAAGGCATAGACAATGAATGACTACTTACCAAAGTCATAATTAATCCATTAGTCGTAACTAATCCATTCAACTATTTTAACAACTAAAATAATGAGGATTTAAACTGAAATAACCTCAGATATCAGGACCAGAATTGGTAGCCATATTTAATATGGCGGGGAAGAAAGGATATTGAAAATGAGAATTGTGATTTTAAGAAACAATGCTATTTCCCCACATACTAACCATACTGTATATCTTCATTGCACTAGCATTTTTTGACCAAAACATTTTGAATATGATTAATCAGTTTGTTTTAAAAACAATATCCTCATGGTTGTACCACCTGGTAGCCTACCTTGGATCACACATGCAGTTTTGACAACCTAGATAAGGGTTAGCAAATTCTACACAATCCCAAAAAAGCATGGAAAGTCCCTATAACTCAGAGATACTTACTGTCTTTCCATGGAATGTTCATCCAGGGCTCATGTCAAAACTTAAGCTACTGTCGAACTATGCAACCCAACCCCGATCTTCTAGACCCCTACACAGCACCAGCTCCTGAACTAGAGCACATCCACTCATCAAACACCAGAACGGGCCACTTCATATCAATATTTGCATCGTCTGACTGGACGGGCCAAGGGTCCCATGGTCCCAAGATCCCAAAAACAGAGTGTGTTGCCAACCTAGGCAGCTTTTTTGAGCATTACAGACTCGTGAACCCTTAATAGACATTATAATGCCCAAAAACGCTGTCTAGGTAGGCAGCACACTAGGTTTTGAGAGCCAGCCCATGTGAACGTGATAGTAACCTATGGTCATATTCTAATAGTAAACAGCCATCTTAGACACCAATCAGGTAAACAAATCTATACTGGAGCTGCACATGAAGAAAGTGAGTTTCGTAGTTACAGCTAAATGAAGATCACAAAGCATTGCCAAATAAAATAAAACCGAGATTTTTTATGATATATTGACCTGCTGACATACACGTTCGGCTTTAAAACGTTGAACGCTGCACAAATCCTACTGCATTTCAGAAAGTCAGTATAGTGTCGTATACAGCGGTTACTGTGGATAAGAAAACATTTTCGTTTAAGACCGACACATTCATCACAGCCATCTGTAATTGCACGAGCATTTTACCTTATGTCTTCATGTAGTTTTGCAGGCAGAGATAAGAATCAGCTGGTCCGTCGGACGCCTTGTGAAGACGCCATTAGTTCAGTGTTTCCTAGTGCTGCTGTGCTGTACAGCGGGTCTGCATGTTTATATATGTATGCGTCTCTGAAGCGAAGGCGCAGCTCTAGCGCCCTCTGTTGGGCACAACACATAATAGTGCTCTTGAAATCAGACTTTGGGACAGCTCCAAATGATATGTTTCTGGGAGCTCTTGAGGTAACATTACCTTACGTGAGGGTGTCAGGCTAAAGTTAATTCAGTTTTTTTAACCATCGTTTAAAACATTGATCATTTTATACCGATTTTGCTTTAACTGAAAGGATGGAATATTTTAAAGTATAACATAAAATGTATCAGATCCACTGCATTCATCAAGGACATGTTTGTTGCTAGTTACATTTTGTTAGTTGGATATTACAAAAGACCAGCAGAATGAAATGTATCTAAGAAATATATTTCTTAACAAAAAAAAATAAAAAATTTTTCCAAGAAAACATATTTTAGAATATTTCATCATAAATGGCCAGTTTTGGCATTATTTTAAAATCACCACTCTTTTGACTTTGTGATGAAATAAATCTTACTATTACGATTTCCATCTTTAAAAATAATTTCAATTATCAGTGTTTTTTTTATCATTTAAAATATTTTTAAATGTATTTATGTATACTAGGATGTAGCCTATATGATGGGGACATAAAAATGTACTCCATACTAGGGATTACCTAAATATTACTGAGCAATGAAAGCTTAAAGACTTTAAAGAAATTAAAGAAATAATTTCATTTAAAAATTTGACACTTGGAGCAGTTTGAACAATTATGAGATCAGATGTAACAAGATTGTGCCAAAAATATTTATTTTCAATAAAATATAATATGACGATACAACATCGCTTTAAAAAAAAAAAAGAAAACATAATTGAGGAATCATTTTATTTTCTATAGATTCCTTTTTCAGGGTGCCTCATGACCTTCACTACATATTACAAGTGCCTCAAAGCTTTTTATTTAATAATTTGGTTACAGGAGAAAGTCTTTAGAGTTCTTTTGTACGTTTTCCAAAGTTGCGATCTGAGGAGCTACAAACTAAAATGTCAATTCTACACTATGGCAATTAAAGCATCAAAGGTGTGCTTAAGTCTTAATTCTAATTCAAAGTGCAATTAATCAAACTGTGTAAGCTGGTAATTTATCAATAATTTTCTTCCAAGATTATATTAAATCAATTACTTCTGCTAAGAATGTCAAGACAAAGACAACCATAGCACAGTCAAATTTAAAAACATACTTCAGGTTATGCAAATATTCCAGATTAAAAGCAAGCATACCATAATACAAATTTTATGAAAATCGTATATACAAAATCATATCTACATAAATAATCTATATATGCAAGTATTTCAGTGCAGTAGAATCTCTTAAAAATAGTGAAAACACAGACATTTACACTCCAATGTATCCAACCAGCTTTTGGAGCTGTGTTGTAACTTCTGTAACTACACTGCACAATTGTTTATTACCATATATTTAACACTTATAAATTAAATCAGGTCTCAATGTAAACACAGAGTAAAAACAGCAACACTGAGACAGTTCACCAGTCCAGTTTCATATCAGCTTTGCTCCACACATATTTCCCCCCTCTTACGAGGAACATCTTCTCATCAAAACCACTAAACTTGATGGCCTCTTCCACACCAATATCCAGAATAGACTTTGACGGATCTTTCCTCCCCTCTCGGCAGTCCAAGAAGCGCATCTGCGGCATCAGATATGGAGGATTAAAAAATCTATTTATGATGATTGCTCTTTCTGATGATGTCAGCATGATTATTAATAGAGATCAGAGATTATCAAGGGAGGGAAAAGTAATTTGAAGCCTGGAATGAGGCAAATTACTGCAGGCCTTATTATTTTCCTATCCATAATCCCCCAAAGCTACTGATATGATGACATAATGTAATTTAAAAGAATAATTTACACTGTAATAATAGTGTAATCTAATATACCAACAAAAAGAAATCCTTTAGACTCTAATGACAACATAAACGAATATTAAAAAAAATCCTTCATGAGAAGAAAACTTAATGGATGCTGAGAAGAAAATATGAAACTACTTACATATTCATCAAGAATCAGGTAAGAGTCTCTCATCTGTAAAAGAAAAATAAATAAGTAAACAATTCATATCAAGTTAACAGTATAACAGTATATAAGTCCCAGGCATCCATCTAATAGAGCTATTTTTATTTAAATTCAAATCTCGTAGTGCACACTTACAAAGACTATAGAAAGGGACTTTGACACTTATAAGTCGTAAAAGCTTTGGTAATGAATTGAAACTGAAAGTTTACTGCTGTATTACCCATAAATTGAAGCCACTTTATCTTCCAAATTGTAAGCTACTTTGAAACTCTGATCTGAATTGAGCGAAAGTATGCGCTCTGTGCCTCAAAATTACCTTTTGATTAGACTCTGGAACCAGACACTTAACGCTCTGGTGGCGGTCCAGGAAGTCTTGGAATTGCTGATCGCTAATGATGAATTTCTCTGCCTCGCGGAGGCTGTTCTCCCCTGCGTTTTCCCCTTCAATTAGCAGACACTGGAAGACCTGTGTGTACATTGCAATACAGCCTTAAACACATGGTCAGCAACCTGGTTAAAATGATAGAGTCTGTGGTAAAGGAAGTAACTGTATACCTTCCAGCGCACTGGGCTCAGAGCATTGATCTGCTCGGTCATATCTTCATCCACATTGTAGGTATTGATAACTGAGTTGATTTTGAAAGCCACCTTATACTCCCGACACCAGTTCTGAACTTTATGTAGTTTGTCCAGGTGACTCTTCTTGCCCTGACCTCGACCAATGACTTTATTGGTGTCCTCGTTAAAACTGTCACAAGACACTGCCAGGATGTCCAAGTCGTCACCTATAAAATACAGATACAAATAAAAAATTGAGCAATTTTGTCACCATATGCAAATACCTTTGATATAACAATGTATTTTCTTTCATGTATTAAACAATGAGTATATTCTGTTTAGTGTAATATAAGTTTAAACAGGTTGGGTCTGTGAGGTGTTTGTCCGAAAAGAAATCTCTTATGCTCACCAGACTGCAATTATTATTTGACAATTTTCAGCTGTCATTAGTCCAGTCTTCAGTGGTCCCGCTATGTGATGGTAATTTGCTGATTTAGTGCTCAAGAAACATTCTTATTATTAATGTTGAAAATAGTTGATGGGTGTTTTTTTTGTAACATTATAAATGTCTTTTACTTTCACGTTTGATCAACTGAAGGATCCTTACTGTTAGAAATTAAGTATTCATTTCATTAAAAAAAATCTTACAGACCCCAAACTTTTGAACGGTAGTGTATAACGGTGCAAATTTTAATTTCATTTAATTTTTAGGTAGGCCATACTTCACAACTATGTTACTTATCGTACACTCTGTTAGTTAAATCACCTTTTTTTTTGTCATACTATATGTGACAGGTTTGGTGATTCTCATGTGCAGCAATTAAAATCATTATTAATAGTTAGATCAAATCACTTCAAATTCGATATTACTGTATGTCACTGCATGCAATGACCTGAAACAAAAAATGTAGTGCATAGTGACAAAAAGGCATTCATGAAAGTGCAGTGGTGGATTCCTGCTAGTGTTGGAAAACAAAAAAGCTCACACTAATAAACATTTGACAGTGCAATATTATCTCATTTCACGTTAGCAAAACTGAACCTTCTTAATATTCAGATACTAAGTGGGGCTTAATATACGTAGGCCTTTCGTGGAGCTGTATAAACGTTGATATAGGGTTTTCTTGTATATACAGAATGTGTAACGTTAAAGTCCCCCTGTAGTGAAAATCAACTTTGTGTTGTTTATTTGTCTATGTGGTGTTTTTAATATGCTTTTAGACAAACCATGTGCCAATCTATTAATCGACACCATTGCTGAGTATTTTCTCAAAACTGTAGTTTCCCAAAGGCTGACACAGAAATATGGTTTGAAACAGCCCTGGGTTTGCTACGTCACAAACCAATAGCCAATCACGGCAAGGGATCGATTCCTATCACTAGCAAGCAAAATATACCAATGCAAGCACAAAACCAAAAATAAATTGGAGAAAAAAACCCATGAAGCTGTGGTTTCATGTGAATTTAGAACCGCTAACTTGCATTATAACCCGTGGCAACAGTGTAAAAGTAGCCCGGAGTCAGACACACGTCTCCCGCAGCTGCGTCTGCACTTCACACGCGTATGTATGCTCGCGGGCGCGAATTAAGAATCACAAATGGCTGCATTCGAGTCTTCAAGGCATTGAGGACACAACATCGTCAAGCAAGTAAATTTAACGAATGTTACAGTATCCACTATAGTTGTCCGCTAGTAAAAACAGTTTTATCAGTCATTATCCGTGTATGCCATTGTTTTGCGTTTAATACAGTTCAGTGGATCAGGAGGCGCTGGCTGGTGTGTGACTGAGTGGAGGCGGGGCTATTTTGCATATTCATAGATCCGCGTATAGCAAATGAGGCAAGGGTGTGTAGAGTGCATTCAAGCTATTTTTAAGCATGAGAAAAAAAAAAAAAAAAAAAAATTTTATTTTGTTTTTTTTTCCACAAGAAAAAACATTTAAATATGTAATTTTGATGATCAAAGATAAGTTTCAAAATATTTGACTACAGGGGGACTTTAAAGCCAAAGTGTTTAAAAGCAATCTTCGCTGCCCTCTGCTGGCCATGAATGACTCTCACCGTATTTCTGGAACCAGGTTTCTGTGATCAGACTGCCATTGCTAACGATACTGACGCTCGGCAGCTGCAGCTCCTGTTTGCAGTATCGCACCAACTCTCCCAGAAAATGACCTCTCTCGTGAATGAAGGGCTCTCCACCCGAAAAGTTGATTTTTTCCATTCCTAAAACATACAATCGATAATATTAACATAGTTTGGGAATAAAAATGACAGTGAGCTTTAAGACAAAAATGCCAGCTTTTTTAATGCAATCTTATCTTTTATCAATTTTATGCATCCTTATTATTAGAAATTAAGTAGCCTATTAAAAAAATAAACCTAATAAATAAATAAACAAATCGAGTGTACCTATCGTACACTTTTGTCAGTTAAATGTAGATACCTGCTTCTTTCAGAAGTCGTAAGCCTCGCTTTGCCTCTTCAATAGGCAGGACGAACGAGGTCTTCGCAGTGTGGAAGCAAAATCCGCATTTGTAATTGCACTGCCGGGTAAAGTGGTAGTTTACGCTGCTTGGAGTAGTCAGCTGAGGGCTGGATCCCTCTTTATGCTCTTTGGGGCGAGTCTTCGGTCGACTGGTCCTTCCGACAAGTGTTTGTTGCACCTGCGAGCCAGAGTCCCGCAAAATCCATCCCAACAGGGCTGCTAAGACGCTGTGGACGTTCTTGAAAAAAAATTGCATTAACATTGCTGCAAAACCGACTTGGTTTGATGTCAACATGGTGACGGTGTGTAGAAACTGACGCCCAGAGAGCTCATACCTCCCTTTATATACAGGGCAGTCGCAAGTTGCTTTTCTGATCAGTTTCTTTTCTTGCTCGGGGGACTGGAAAACGAAAGATAAACACTGCCAGCTGAGACGAACATAGGCTAGGCGTGGCGTCAGTCATCAGGATGAACTGTAACTGGATCGTCCTGTTTTTCTCTTTAAAACACAGGGCAATTAAGATGTCAACTTATCGCCATTCTCCTATTAATAAGTGATATTTAGATCTTGTCCTAACATTTCAACATTAATTGTTAACAACAACAACAGACAGTACTAGGCTACTGCACTAATAGCCTAATAGGCATATTCATTAAGCGTTTATTTATTTATTTATTTTGGTGAAATGA
>JADLZN010006525.1:0-31851 GCA_018155175.1 Sinocyclocheilus anophthalmus
TCACAGTATATTGACTGATTTGATTAACTTTCAACCTTGTAAGCATGTAATAATTGTTTAAATAAGCCTGGTGTAAATATTAATATGAAAGTCAGTAACAAATCACATGAACTAAAGTAGATTGCAGTATTATAAAAACAAATCTGTTGCTTTACCACGCTACTTTAGATAATTCACAGTCACTGTAATAAACATATGTAAACATATGGACTGCACTAAACACTGTCTGTTAACTTTAGACCAGTGGTTTTCAAACTTTTTTGGTCGCGCCCCCCTTTAAACCTATAAAAAAAATCTGCCCCCCTTTCCCGAATCCCCATTCCACCTCAGACTTTTAATTAAAAACCCTACAGGAAAAAAAAAAAACCCTCTCACTTGAAACAGGAAAATCGCAATAGAAAATAACTGTTTATTATTATCTCTCTCTGTTATTATTTTGTGTTGGTTTCATGCGGGCCGCTAAGGCATAGCCAACACACAGGCTTCCCTCCTCCCACCGACATTAACCCGTGTCTACAACCGTACGCGAGCCGCAAAATAACAGAGAACCCATTAGAATCAGTGACTCTGTTACACCGTATGCAACTCGACCATACACTGATGCCTTGTTCCATTTATGACGTACTGACACAAAGTTCAAATGATTTGCAATGGTCGCTTTGTCGTTGTCCAGTGTAGAGCTGTTGCGGCACGACACAACAACTGTAGCATCCGGTATAGACACGGTGAGTGAAGCCGAGAGCAAGATATGCCTCGTCATATTTTCTGCATTTAGCTTTTAAATGACCAGCACCTGCCTGGGTCTGTGCGACTTCATCTATGGCTTTTCTCTTCCCTTTCACAAACCCATCCATCTCCCATTCTAAGTTACGTCTTTGGCTGTTTACTGTTTTTTCTTTTCTTTTTCTGCTGATGGCCCACGCTCAACTTGAAGCAGCGCTGCTTAGACCGATGGGTGTGTGTCATCAAAGTATTGTGAGAGCTATAAGAGAGCACGGACGTCTCCTTATGCTTTCTCTCGATCGATCTTCAAGTCGAACACACCTATTTACTCTCGCGTGTCACGTGACCGACCGATTGTAATCGCAGCCTCTGCGATTGAAAAACAAAAAAGTCAGCGTTAGTTCAGGATCGCGATATTTACGCAAATGCAATTAATCTTCATTCAGCCTATACCTTAGGCCTTTAATCCTGGTAGCTTTTTTTTGTTGGTTTGTTTTTTTTTTAGAGGCAAAAGACATTGCAATCCTGTTGCTTGATTAAAATATTTGGTCTAACAGTCAATATTTTTCCACTGATATTTGCATTTATACAAAGACAAAAAGTTCTAGTAAATATTCTGAATTTAGTGATCTATGGCAGGAGGGTCAACAAAGTATTTTATAGGTTCACATTTTGGGCCCAATGTTCAGACTGTTCTGGCAACAAACTTTTCATCCCAGACATACCGATTTCAAGTCACACTAAACACAGACAGATTTGCTTAAGAGGGTAACAGCTTACGGTACAGAAAGTATTCCGACTGGAACTACCATTTGTCAGTTTATGCCGCCCACTTAGCCTTTATTTCACTACAGTACACCATGCCGTCACAATGAAAAATTGAAATAGGCCATCGGTTTAATCTTCACTGATGAAATACTGCAGAAGATATCATCATCTGAAAAGTTTTTGTTCCATTCCAAATGCTCACGGAGGTAATAGATAAAAGCAACTGTGATGATTAACATCAAACAAGATTACAAAGAAAAATCCTAAGGCTATTCTTCAATCTAGACATAGCCGCTCCTCAAAGTAATGGGGATTGCTGTTTTCATCCTGGCAGGCAGGGGTCGCTCTCCCTGAGCCCTTTATGTCATGTTTCCTCCAGAAATGCAGATGACGCTTACATCATGCACTATAGTTTCTCCGCTCCTGCAGGTGGTGCCATTTATAAGTCTGTTCCCTGCCATTGTGTTCAGTCTTTAGCCTATTCTTCCCGTGTATCCAGTTGCCTGTCCTCAAGTTAAGTCTAGTTTTTGGACCCTTGTGTCTGTTTTTTGTTTCCTCTGTTTGATGGAAGCTCAGCTCTTTATTTTGTACTTTGTATCTGTTTGTTTCTCTAGTAAAGATTATTTTTTATTTTTTTGAATACTCAAGTTCCTTGGCTCTTTTTGTTCTTCTGCTGTTGGGTTTAACTTGCCGAGCAAGTCACAACCATTCAACGGCATGAACAAGCTATGTCTCAGATCCTCGAACTTTCAATCCTCCAATCCTAAACCTCTTCACCCCGAGAACCCCAACAATCTCTTGATCCTCAACCCATATCCATGGTGATACTCCCTTCTGAGCCCAGATTACCAACCCCAGAGCGGTTTGAAGGAAGCCCTGAGAGATGCAGAGGATTTATTACCTAGCCTTTCAACTTCAAGCCAGTAGTTTTCCCATTGAGAGCAGTAAGGTGGCCTACATCATTACCCTCCTCACCGAAAAGGCGCTTGACTGGGTCTCAGCTTTGTGGGACCAGAAGTCTCCACTTCCCACAAACAGTCAACACTTCATCATGGAGATGAAGAGATTGTTCCAACATCCAGCCAGTGGGGGAGATGTGGATCACCGCTTTCTGAATCTCTCTCAAGGGACTCGGAGCGCAGCTGAGTTTGCCATAGTGTTTCATACCCTCATGACTGAGAGTGGATGGGATCAAAAAGCTCTAAGAGCGACCTTCCACCATGCTTTGTCCTCAGAGCTTAAGGATGAGTTAGCATTCCGAGACCCTGCTCCTGATCTCGAGACCCTCATTGATGTAGCTATCCAAGTCGACCATCATCTCAGAGAATGACAGCTGGAGCAGCAGCGGGAGACCAGCTTACTTGAGGCCGCCGGTACTTTTAAATGACCTCCTCCTCCCCTTGGTGACACGGAGGAACCCATGCAGCGGGGGGGAACCCAGATATCCCAGGCCGAATGCAATTGGCGGATGAGAGAGAGAGATGCTGCCTCTACTTGCAAGCCAGGCCATTTTCGTGCTGACTGTCCTGAGCTTTCAGGAAAAGCCAAGTCTCATCCAGGAGTAGGTGGGCCTGGGTGGGAATAGGAACCATTCCCCACTCACGACCTCAGGCTTGATGATCCAGGCCACAATTACCCAGGGCCAGCGACACAGCTATCCAGTTGACACGTGTATCCAGTATCCAATGCATACCATCTTGTCAGGATCCAAGAGGGGGATGAATGGAAGACGGTGGGGTTTATAACCCATCATGCCACTACGAGTACCAGGTAATGCCATTCGGCCTGGTTAACGCCCCTGCCATCTTCCAGGCCTTTATCTGAGAGATGCTTAATATATTTGTTTTTGTTTACTTGTAGAATATTCTGATATTCTCCCTCTTGTCACAAAAGAATAAGAGTGATTACAGGCTGCATCCCTGTGCATTTTTTTCTTGCCGTCTAAACCCTACACAGAGAAATTATGACACTGGAAACCGGGAGTTGCTGGCCATTAAAATGCCGCTGGAGGAGTGGAGGCACTGGCTTGAGGGGGCCAAACACCAACTCCTCATCTGGACATACCATCGAAATCTCACCTACATTCGGGACGCCAAGAGGTTATACTCATGACAAGCACGTTGGGCCATCTTCTTTAACTGGTTTAATTTATTCTCTCTTATTGCCAGGTTTCAAAAATCTCAAGCCAGATGCACTCTCAAGGCAGTTTGAGCCACCTGATAGGGAGTCCTGTCCAGAACCCACCCTTCCCACATCGGTGGTAGCCCCCTTCCAGTGGGATATTGAGACAACCATCAAGAGAGCCCAACAGCAACAGCCTGATCCAGATAATGGCCCTGTGGGGCTCTTTGTCCCTAACCGTATGCACTCTGAGGTCTTGCAGTGGGCACATGCTTCCCTTGCCTCCGGACACCCGAGAATGACTAGATCCTCCAAGCTGATTCAGAGGAAGTTCTGGTGGCCCAAATTACAGAGAGACATTAGGGCCTTTGTCTCTGCCTGCTCCATGTGTGCCCAGAACAAGGAGCCAAGGACCCACTCCTGCCTAGGTCTATGAAAATCCACCCCACATTCCATGTTTCTCGATTAAAACCAGTTGTTTGTTTCACTTTGTCTCCAGCCAGTAAGTCTGCCCCAGATCCCCGCATGATTGATGGACAGCCAGTGTACACAATCTGCAGGCTGCTGAATTGCGGCTGGGTACATGGAAGGGTTCAGGACCTGGTAGACTAGGAGGGTTATGACCTGGAGAAGTGGACCTGCTTTCCGGCTTGGGATATCTTGGATCAGGGTCTCATCTCAGAGTTTCACCAAGCCCGATTAGACCATCAGGGGATCGTCGGGAGCCACTCCTAGGGGAGGGGCTCCTGTAATGGGCTCATCTCTGGATTGCTGTTTTTATCCTGGCCAGCAGGGGCCACTCTCCTTGAGCCCTTTATGTCATGTTCCCTTCAGAAATGCAGATGGCGCTTGCATCATAGTCTCTCCGCTCCTGCAGATGGCACCATCGTCCCGTACCATGTTCAGTGTCCTGCTCATCAGCTTTGATTCCCCACACCTGTGATTGACCCTTTATAAGTCTGTTTGTTCCCTGCCATTGTGTTCAGTCTTGAGCCTATTTTCCCATGTATCCAGTTGCCTGTCCTCAAGTTAAATCTGATTTTTTTTTAACCTTTTGTCGGTTTTTTGTTTCCTCTGTTTGATGGAAGCTCAGCTCTCCTTGTTTATTTTGTACTTTGTATCTGTTTGTTTCTCTAGTAAATATTATTTTTATTTTTTTGAAGACTCAATCCCTTGGCTCTTTTTGCTCTACTGCTATTGAGTTTAACTGTCGGGGAGTTAGCTCAGTTAGTAATTTCATACTCTTAGAGCACCAGAGACCCGGGTTTAATCCCGACCTAAAGCAGCCTTGTTACAGATAGATAGATAGATGTGTATTTATATCTGCAAATGCATGTTGTCATGCACTAATTGAGATGTTTATGCAGTCTCTTAATTAAATTAGCATAGACTGAATTAAGCCCCTCCGTCTTTGAGTGCATTGAAGCGTTTTGTTTTTCATGAACAGATATATTAAATGCACATGCATTTATGTAATATTATGTTTTCTCTCTAACTTGAAAAGGCTAATTGTGTTGATTATTTTGCAGTTTTTGTCTTTAATGGTGTAGCTCTGTGTTTTTATCTTTGCACACTGTTTACAGCTGGCATCTCACACATACTTCAGAGCAACCGCACTGAGATTTATGGAAAAGAGGCTGATAAGGGATGTTTATTTACACATGGACATCTGAGCAGTGACTGAAATCCACTGGATATCCAGACAATCCAGTCTGTTTTGATGAGACTGTCTGTATCAGATAAATATCATAAGATCACAATTATTGCTTTTTAAATTTTACAATTATTTACACCCTTTCGTATATTTGTCAGCTTTTTAAATAATAAATACATAAATAAAATACCTTAATAAATAATTTAATAAAATACCAAAGATGCAGAATATATTGGTGACTATATTGGTATCAGCCAGTATTAGTCATTCATTCATTATTAATATTTATATTGTAATAGAGCTCTCACAGTCATTGAATATCTGGAAATATCTGGGAAATTAATAAATTCTTACAAAGTCATAGAAATTGACATTAAATAAAAACAGATTAAAAATATTTAATAAGCACTTTGTGAATGATTAAATCAGCATTTGTATCCAGTAATCACAAATAAAAATAAAAAAATCATGGAAATTAATTGGTCAAAATTAATTGTGGCAACCCTGTTTGCATGCAGAAAGTGTCAGTGTTTATTTTCTACATTTCAAATAGTAAACTTTTATCTTACAATCTTTCTGTTGGACATTAAAATGTGTTGATGTTTGATTTGATTACCTTTTTTAAAACGAATGCACACTCTAAAGTGATAATGCTCCAATGACTTGAAGAAATAATGAAAATAAACTGAAATAATTTTGGCCAAGTAATATTGATACTGTAATGCAGTCAAAATCTTGAAACTACCTCATAGCTGTTCAGTTATTGGCCATGATAATGATCGGCCATCAGTATCACTCCAAATTTTGCTGCATGCCTAATTAACACATTTGCCTAATTTCTTTTTTTTCTAACCCCTTCAAAGTCTGAAACATTGTCTGTTTCTTCAACCACAAATGTGCAGTTCAACTTTAATTATGCAGCCAATGACATCAGTGAGAAATTAGGAGCGTAGGAGATGTATGCTAATTAAGAGATGAGAGATTGTCATCGACTACTTCTGAAAGGGCTAATGGAGAATTTGGCACATAACCTGGGTTAACGCACGCACTCTGCAATGAATTCAGCACAACTCTGAAGTGAACTTCGCTGTTAGAGGTTTGGCTGGAGCATAATGAATCAGTTTATCTGCAGATATTGTTCAGTATCACTTAATGTGCAAGTCCAAGAGGATCGTTGTATTGCTCAGATGTTACTAGATGTCAGAGACTTATGAGACTTATGTTTTTTATAGCATTTCATATAAAATGTGAGTCAGTAGTTGTCATACAGTTAGAGTATAGAGAAAAATCCAATGTGGAGGTTATTTGGTCTCGGGAGCATTTGATGAGAAATTCATTATTGAGATCGCTGGCTCAGTTTGAGACTTCAATGAGGTCTATTTAAAGAGATCTCATTTGTGCAGGCCGCTTGAAATGGATCTTTCGGGAAACAAAAATAGCAAAAATAGAACTTTAAACTGTATTACTACTATCAGTGGGAAGCAGAACTCAGTGTAACACACTATATGTCTTAATATGTGGTAATTAGTTCTCTGTAGTTTCATTAATTGATTCACGGGAGAATAGCCACAGCTAAGTGAAGACAAGTGAGTCTGTTTTGCTGTTTTTGCAGCTGACGTGAAGTTTGAAAGTCAAAATAAGGCCTTTTAAACATCTATATTTTGCTGTAATACTCATGTGTCAGGCTCTTATAAATGCACTATTTGCATTGATGTTGATTTATTTTGTTCATGCCATTTTGAGCAAACAAATAAATAGTGGCTATGAGATTATTTAGCTGTTTATTCATTCATGTTTGTGACAGACAGGTCAATGAGTCACTCACAGCATCATGATTTCGATGAAATGAGATGAGATGAGTCAGTCTGTCTCTGTGAAACCTGTCACAAAATGTGATGAAGAACATATCATTTTGTTTCTAATATTGTTGATAGCTTCATGTGAACATTCCACATGTGTCGCCACATGGAGTTATGGAGATATCCAGGAAATATTGGATAAACCTCTAATAGTAAATTTTCCACTAAATTTCAAAGTTGTTAGAAGATGCAAGTATTTATTTGAATTTGATGTAAACCATGTAACACTCAGCAAGTAATGCTTTATTTACTCACCAAAGTCATTTTTAACACATTTGTCTCTTGGCCAGATAATTTTGGCTTTTGTAACATGCATGTTTAATATTTTTGTAATGAATAGGCCTAGGTCCTAACATACAAAAAACAAGCCATATTTAAAAAATGTTTTTTTTTTATGTTTTCCCGGTGTTATTGGCATTATTAAGCTGTTTTTCCATTTTCTCTGTTTTATTTATTCACCAAAGCCAGTTTTTCTTCCTTTTTCCTCTTACCTTTTTGGCATTTTAATTTTGTTTTTTATAACGTGCCATTTTTAAATGTTTTTTTTTTTTTTTTTTTTAATAAGAGGTTCTGACACAAAGAACAAATTTACTTCCTTTTGACTGAAATGAACTGTCCCCCACTGGGCGGTGAGTTAGAAAATTTCAAAGACAGCAATATCTCTTATTAGCCATTAGACCAGGGTGCCAAACTCGTCCGGAGGCGGCCTGCAGATGTTTTTCGCTCCAACTTGGCCTCCACACAACCTGCTACAAAATTTTTTTTCTAGTATGTCTAGTAAAGAGCTTGATTAGCTTGGTTCCGGTGTGTTTAATTGGGGTTGGAGCTAACCTCTGCAGACACCGGCCCTCCAGGACCGAGCTTGGGCACCCCTGCATTAGACTTTTTGGCATTCATTTTTATTTTACATCAAATGTCTTATCCCTCTGTAAAGAGTTAGACTTTAGCTATTTCTCTTTTCTCCATTTTATTTACGCACCAAAGCCAGTTTTTCCTCTCATGTGGCACCAACAAGTGTTAATTTATTAGACTCCAAGCCTCATTACAGGACAGATCAGAGCTTTTGTTGTGGTGCGTTGGAGTGACAGAAGCGAGCGTGTGGAAAGAGTGGACATGACCGCGTAGACGATCTCTTTCTCTCTCTCACTTACTGACTGGGGTAAGTGGATTATACTGTGGAATTTAAACTATGATCATTTCTTTCACAAAAAATACTCGAATTACAAACAGCTTTCATAGCAATGAAAATAATCGGCAAAATACCCGTTCCGTTTCAAAGCAGTGTTTTTTTGTTATTAAGAAATACAAAAACACGGAAAAGCCCCCAACCCCCCCACTGAGTATGTGTGGTGTGATGTGCTTGATGATGAATTCATCTCTTCGGCTGACTACTGGATGACAGCAGGAATGGTTACTGGAGACACAACACACACACACACACACACACCACACACACACACACACACACACACACACACACACACACACACACACACACACACACACACACACACACACACAGACAGCACAACAGAGTTTTGCCTATCTCTCCTTTAAGAGAGAAACTATTACTATACTCTGACACAAAACAATCACCACATACACAACACAGATAAACGTCAACAACCGTGAGTGAGATCGGCGAGATTGTTGATTAGCACAGAAAGAACACAATGAAGAAAGAAAATAGCAGATCAAAATAAAACACCAAAGAAAAAAGAATCAAGTGAGAAAAGAGAATCAAAAATAAAAGAGAACAAGGAAAATAAGGACTAGAGTAGAATAGAATAGAATCTATAGAATTAGATAGAACTGCTAATTTATATTATACACTACTATTAAATTGTAGGGTCAAATGTTTTTTTTTGTGGAAGAATTAATACTTTGATTCAGCAAGGATGCATTGAATTGACAGAAGTGACAGTAAAGACATTTATAATGTTGCTAAAGATTTCGATTTCAAATAAATGCTATTCTTTTGAACCTTCTATTCATCAAAGAATACTGAAAAAATCACTGTTTCCACAAAAATATAAGCAGCACAGCTGTTTTCAGCATTAATAATATTAATGAAATATTTCTTGAGCAGCAAATCAGAATATCAGAACGATTTCTGAAGGATAGTGTGACTGGAGTAATGATGCTAAAAATTCAGCTTTGCATCACAGAAATAAATTGCATTTAAAATAGGGGGGGGATATTCACGTAGAAACCTATTTTGAATTGTAAAATTTACTATTTTACATAATTTCTGTTTTAATTGTAAAAACATAAAAAAATATTTCCGGCCCCAATCTTTTGAATGGTAGTACATATATTAAAATAGAATCAAATAGAACAAAATATCAAATACAGGAATTAAGAAAAGTAGAGTAGAACATTGGACAGATGATTAGGAAGTAGTAAATAAAGTTTAGAATACAACAGGAGATAAAATAGAACAAAGATTAGAACAAAATAAAATAAAAAATAAACAAGTAGAATAAAATTAAATAGCACAAATAATACACTAAAACATATATATACAGTGGGTATAGAAAAGAATCACCCTCCTTTAAAATAATCACATTTTGTTTCTTTGTAGCCTGAAATGAAGACAGACACAGTACCAAAATCGCGTTGAAAAATTTGCAGGCGATTCAGTGTCCGATTTACGAACACGTTTTGTGTACGTTCAGTGAATCTACGGCTCTGTGTATTAAAATGCCGCTCCATCTGAAAGCACTTGCTGGAGATTTACTACTAATCACCAGAAGCAGTTTTACTGACGAGATACGCATGAAAATCGCATTCGATTTTTTTGCACAGCCCTACGTAGAAGTAATAACTTATGACGTACCAGGAAATCGCTAATATGAATAAAGGCATCCCGCTATCGCTGTAGCCAAAGCGGTCTCAGCTGTAGCTAAGCCGAATAAAAAGAAATGTTTTGACTGATGAAACGTGAAGACAGTAAACACACGATTGCTACAATATATGGTATATGCTACAATATATGTGGTTCATGTGATGATTCTTTTCTATACACTGTATACATTTTCGTATTTTTTTTTAAGTATAATATTAAGCCAAAGATAATATAAGACAAAAATGGAAAATAACAAAGAGGACGAGATGGAGAACTGTAAAAAACGAGTTTTCAAAGTTGTAACAAAGATTATTGGCATATGTTCTACAAGAAAAAACGATTTCAGTCTTTCTTCTTTAAAAAAAATCACATTGTATAATGTTACTTGCCATTTCTTTGTAATTATTGAAATTTACTAGCAATTTATGAGTGAAAATTATTTCTACACCAATTTTTTTTCAGTGAAGGGAATAGAATAGAATGCTATGGAGAGATAAACTGCTCTTTTGCAAGCTCTGGAGTATTTGGGGTCAGGCTGTTTTGGAGGCAGTGGGACGGCGGGGTGTTTTATGGCGGCGGTGTCTCAGAGGTCAGATGGATTCTGCTGCTTGTACAGCATTTGTGCTTATGAGCTTGATTTCTGGAGCTGGACGCAGCAATGAGAAGCAGTGAGACTCTGAGCATGTGCGTGAGATCGAAGGCTGGATGTGTGGTGTTTGCCAGTGCGGCTGATGGAGCGATGAGGGATAGGATGGACGGATCGGATGGCCGATACCCGGTCTGAGCGTGGGAGGAGGGGAGAGAGGGGCTTTAGCGTGCCTCTGGCGTGTTTAGCGTGTCTTGAGTGAAGTTTCCCTCTTGCTGTCAGCACACCAAGAATAATGAAGACATGCAGAGACACACACACACTCAAAAACGACATCTGGAACGCGTTACTGGCCTTCATCCGACTTTTACACACTTTACACCAGAACAGGCTACTGATAACAGCTGAAAACAATTACTGAAACCGCTGTTAGTGTAGATGAGGTTAAGTGTGTGTGTGTGTGATTGAATTACACTGCAAACAGTAGTTAGATCACCACTTAAAAATGGTCAAACAGCCGGCGAGGATTGCAAATCTCAGCCATTAAACACTCTCTTCTCAAAAATAACGTCTCTGTATTACAAAACACATCATTTAGAAACATTTTAAATTCTACAGAGTGTTTAGTTATTTTAAGTGGCCATCTTGCAGTATATTTAGACATACGCTAACCTTGAGTGCTCAGATCTCCTGGCCGCTCCACGCAGACCATTTATAGACAGTAAGTTAAGCCAATCAGTTGACCTCATTAACATATGACACATTTGCATATCAACACCTATTCAGTGCATTTTTATTTGTCCAGTGTCTCACTGGGTAGCCCCGCCCATCGTGAGATCTCATTGGTCCAATCCAGCTCTGTGCAAAAGATGCATTAGATGCATAAAATGGCTATTTATAGCTTTTGCTTTATTGTAGTAGTCAGACAAATGAATTTTAGGTTTTCAAATGTTTCTTTTGCAAATATTCGTATAATCCAGCGAGAATTTTCTTGTATGAAAATCAATGCAAAATCCATGATGGTGAATGGTTAATTTTATATGGCCAAACCAGTGTAGTATTAGTATTATTGTAGTACTTATTAATATTTTGAATTAGCTTTTATTTTTATATTTGAAGGTTTCATTTTAATTCTAGTTTGTTTGAGCACTTTTGTATTTTTTAACATTTCTATATAGCTTAAATTTATTTTATTTCAGGTTTAGTTTTGATTATTTTTAATGTGCTCATGAATTGTTTTAATATTTCTATATAGCTTTAATTTTTTTTTCAGTTTTAGTAATTTTGTTACATGCTTATGTAATTTTTATTTTTTATTTTTTAAATCTTTCTGTCTAGATGATTAATTTAACTTAATTTATTTTTACTTTGTCTGTGCTATTTTCGAATGATTCTAAATATTTTTAATTTTATGTCAGTTTTAAAGTAATGTTTTATATTTTTGTATTTCTGTATAGCTTTTATTTCATTTCAATTTTTATGTACTTGTCTTTTTTATATTTCTATATAGCTTTAACATTTTATTTTCAGTTTAAATTTAGTAATTTGTTATATGCTTATGTATTTTTTAATTAATATTGCTTCACTTAATTTAATTTCAGTTTTAATAGTTTTAGTACTTCAACTTCAACTTTTATTTCATTTAGTTGCCAAGGCAACATTTTTTATTATTTAAAACTTTTATGTAATATTTATATTTCATTTTTTTTCAGCTTTATTTAATTTACCGAAACATTTTTTAATAGTTTTAGTCTGTTAATAATAACAACACTGGGCCAAACAAAATAATATAGAACAATAATTTAGTTTAGCTTTTCTAAACCTGAAAAGTGAACTTTAGAGGGGAAAAATGCTATCTGAAAGTGCAGAATCGAGAGATGTTTTTTCCCTATGAATGGACTTTATTGAGTGGTTTGTGGACAGATGTGGCTGTGAAAGAGACGTTTTCTTCATCAGAGACAGTGAGACATGGGCGGTCTGACAGTCGCACTGATTTAGAAGGCGACACACACAGCAGCTGAGTGAATCATGAACTTCTCCATGTCATGATTCATTCATAAGGACTCAACACCTTTATTTCATATTCGACAATATTTAAAATACTGCCATGTTGTCAGAAACGCAGGCGACTCCACCACACTCGGCACCACATGTGTTCGTCTGTATGTGTCTCTATGTTTGTGTGTGTGAAAATATGTGTGTGCTATGTGATGTTAAGACGTTTAGATGTGAGACCTTGACTTTCTGAATACTGTAAACACTGTGCCGCTTTCAATTCTGGTTAAGCCATCTGACAGGTCAACTCTGTTCACATAGCCTACGAACATAATACTATTTCTGCAGTATATAGTATGTATACTGTGCACAGTTTGCTGTTTTATGCATATGCCTGTAGAATACCAGGATGACCTGCATTTGTCAAGATGTGCAGTATTGTATATAACAGACTGATACACAGTATAATATGCATGACTTGATTTCTTGTGTAATTCTTGAACTAGAATTAGAATATCTTTTTTTAAACTGTAAATATTAAAAACAAATAATAAAAATAAACTGTAGTATGATGCATTGTTTAAATTCAGTTTTGCATAAAAATCTCTTTACTTTTCTCTTAATAACATGTTTATTATGATTATTAATTATTAGTATGTTATGCAGATTAAATAAAAAAAATAATAATTATCTTATATTATTATTATTATGTTGTTGTTTGTTAATTTATTCTTTAATTTTCAGTTTGCATCACAGTATATTTTTGCACTCCAGTCAATAATAATAATAATAATAATCAGACTGCCAAAAGTAAAGAGATTTTTATGCAAAATTGCATTTAAACAATGCATCGTACTACAGTTTGAAAATTGTGTTATGGTATTCTATTTCTAACATAACTAGCATTTTTATGCATTTTATGCCAAATCTTTTATCCGTAAGTGATTTACATTGCATTTAAGGTACACATTTTATTATTTCATGCATTCTCTGGGAATTGAACCCATTAACTTGGTGGTGCTAGCGCCGTGCTTTACTTTTTGAGATACAGGAATGACCATTATTTTTACAATTCTAGTGGTGCATAAATTACACATGCTTTAAATGTGCCGCAGACCCATAAACATTAACTCTCAGTCTGGCAGAGAGAACAATATAAAAGTCAGCTTGTACGTACAAGCAGAAGTCGCTACAAATTTGAATGACTGCAGCGTTGACATTTCCTGCTGCTATGATGATGATAAACTAGTCCTGGATTGACCGTGTTTGTTTTGTGGTTCTTTGGCAGGAAATTTGCAAGGTATTCAGAGTTTTGTTTGATTTAGTATCTGTCATTGTGCTTTAGTATTTCCTTTCCTGCCTTTACCTTTCCTTTCCTTTCCTTTCCTTTCCGTTCTCCCCTTCCCCTCCCCTCACCCTCCCTCCCTCCCCTCCCCTCCCCAATATGCTTCCCTCCCTTCCCTTCCCTTCCCCGTCCGTCCCGTCCGTTCCCTCCGTCCCTTCCCTTCCCTTCCCTCCCTTCCTTCCCTTCCTTCCCTTCCCTTCCCTTCCTTCCCTTCCCTTACCTTCCCTTCCCTACCCTCCCCCAAAATATTACCTTCCCTTCCTCCCTTCCCATATGCTATCCCTCCCTTCCCTTCCCAGCCGTCCGTCCCGTCCCTCCCGTCCCGTCCCGTCCCGTCCCCGTCCGCGTCCTTCCCTCCCTTCCCTTCCCCTTCCCTTCCCTTCCCTTCCTTCCCTTCCCTATTTTCCCTCCCCAAATATGCTTCCCTTCCTGGAGACTGACTGTAAAAATAAAATGATTATTGGAGTATGTTTTACAAAGAAAATACTATTTATGTCTTTCTAAAAAGTCATGTTTAATGTACTTGCCATTTCTTTGCATTTATTTCTGAAATTTACTAGCAATTTCTGAATGAAAATTGTTTCAGGCTGCAGTATTTTTTGTCCAGTCACTGGATTTGACAGTGTTTGTTGTGGTTTTTGAAAGTTATTCCGACTTTTGTTTGAGAGATTTTGTATAGCTAAAATTTTGGTTTGTTTTTTGGTTGAGTGTAGTTGAGTTGTGTCATGAGTGAAATCTCTTTAGGGTTGTTCCAGTGAGTGTTAAAGCAGTGTTATGTCTTAATTGCATCAGTATCTGTTCTGTGTGAAGGGATGGCGGAGAGAAAGAGACAGTTATAGATCAGACCTATAGATCGCCAGTACATTCACTGAGAGCCTAATTCACTCACAGCACACACACACACACACACACAAAGCATTAGTTAAATTACATTGTTTAGAGCGGCTGTCAGTCAGCATGCTAACCTTTGCTAAACGATTGGCAGCGCAACAAATGAGTTTGCACTGTAATGCAATAATGAAAGCTGACAAATAGCGCACGCACACGCACAGACGCTCAGGGGCCAAAGACTGATGCAGCACAGCAACCAATCAATCCACAGACAAGACAAACACACGCGTTCCTGCGCATCACTGATTCCATCTATCCATTGATTTACTGATCTGACTCTACGTCCATTTATTTCAATGTTTAGTCTTCAGAAATCATTTTAATATGCTAATATGTTGTGCAAATATTTCTTATTATTATCAATGTTAAAAACAGCTTAAACTATAGAAAGTTTAAAATAACAGCATTTTTTAAATGGAAATCTTTTGTAACATTTATAAATGTCACTTTTGATCAATTTGATCAAATAAATCTTATGAACCCTCTAACTTTTGACTGAATACATGATCTTGAACCCTGTGATTTTTAGCATCAGAACATTCTGAATGTATATATTCATAATGTTTTATTGCTGAATATTATAGTTAGTAAATAGTATTACTCTATTCCCAATTATTGATTTAAATCATGACATGGATATTGAGTCAATATTCTTGTGCTTTTGCAATACAGCAATAATTTTATGTAAAAATCACTATGTATGATCACTATGATTACAGTTGAATTATACTATTGAGCTTTACGTGCCATAACTATAATGCAATACCGATAAGGACTGTAATAAAAAATATTTAAAATATCAAACTGAAAATTTTAAATGTGGAAATGTCTCAATATATCAATATTGAACAGAAATTGCAGTAACAAAGACAAATTCTGAATAAGCATTTGAGATAAAAGGTACACTGTTATTATTTCAGATTAAAACTACTATTTCAGTTTTTCTACTTCAAATTTTTACATTTAATTCCATGTGTTACTTGCCGTTTCTCAAATTATTTGTTAAATTTACTAGCAATTTCTGAGTGATTTTTTTTTTCTACTTGCAAAGTGTTTTTCAGTGTTCATTGTGAAATCAGAATATTTTCATTTCAATAGATTCCTTACATACTTTTTTCATGATACTTTTTTTCATAAATATTTTACAAAGAGACACATAATTTGAATTATAAAAAAGACAAAAAAGCTATATTTAACACAACATTTGAGTTGATAAAAAAAATAAAAAAAGTTCAATGCAATTTGTAAATGGAAATAAACTGATATTCTGATAGTAAGTTCGGTATGGTGAACTATATATTACAAGCGGATGACAGCGTTTTCTGAATGAGTGCTGCTGGTTTCTGGAACGGATTCTTTTGTTCCAGTTATGACATCATCTCTCAGAAACCGCTGCTTCCCACTGCGCTGTTAAAGTGTCAGTGTTTCTCAAAGTTCCTTCTTTCTTTCCTTCTTTCTTTCCTTTTGTTGTTTTTCTCGTGTATAAATCTCAATTCTAGTCGCTCACACTAGAGCTTCGGTGGTCTGATGGCACCTTTAGTCCTGAGAGGTGTGTGAGCGTCTCTCTGAAGTGTGTGTGTGGTTGTGTGTGTGTGAGGGGCAACGTTCTTTCTCATCTGTGTCGCTGAGCCATCTGGGGAGGGTCAGATGTGGCATCGCCTCACGGTCGTCCAGCTGACTGTATCCAGAGCTCTGCGGAGGTTGGAATTATTTTGCTTTACAGTGTTTTTCCGATTCTTTCCTTTGTTCCAGGGTTTCGGAAATTAATTAATTAATAATTAAACTTTTGTAGAGACTTTTTAGTCTTGCACACCATTCAAAAGTTTGGAATAATACATTTTTTGAAAGAAGTCACTTCTGCTCACCAAAACGGCATTTATTTGTTCAGTAAAATGTTCAAATTTATTTTATTCTGCAATGCACGCTGGATTAATATTTCAATACATGCTTGTAATGGAAAAGTTATTTTAAATTGTAATATTATTTCACAATTCTACTTTTCTTACTGTCAAATAAATGCATCCTTAATGAGCAGAAGAGACTTCTTTAAAAAAAACATTAAAGTTGTTTCAATTCTACAAAAATTGTAATCATTCCAAACTTTTGAAATGCCATCTATGTATTCATCTATTTGCAGTATTTGAAGTCTAAAACAATCAATATAATGAATTCAATGGGCTTTTTTGTAATATACTCAATGCTTTACTCGACTGCACCAATTATTAATTTATTCATTTAGTAAATACGATATACACTTAGACACACACACACACAACAATATATATTATATAATAATAGTCACAAATTCGATGCTTCGATAGGATTAGCCTGATTTCGACTACCGATCTCACACTCGTATTTTGGCTATATGGGGGTTCTCAAATGTCTGATTTCACATAGAACTACCGTTTTTCTCCCAAAGTTAATATACAGCCTATTAAGATAATGCTGTAAATAAGAATCTTAAAAGAAAGAAGCTTTAAATAAATATTTTAACGTGCGCAAATAATTCCAACCACCCCTATAGGTTTAAGTTTAATTTTCTATAATCCGTGACCGACAGATCTTGGCGGCAGGGATTTAAAACTTTAATAAGACTCAAATTGTCACAGGCAGAGTGAAAGACTGGATTTTGTTTGATCAGGTAGGGTACAAGTTATTTCAAAACATTTCAGCCGGTTTATATACTGTATATCGCAGAGCTTAAAGGGGTCATATGATGCTTTCATTCTAATATGCTGATTTAGTATCAGTGTTGAAACTGTTGAGCTGCTTTATTATTTTTTTTTGGAACCGGTTATACTTTTTTCAGGATTCTTTGATGAAAAAAAAGTTCAAAAGAAGAGCATTTATTAATAGAACTCTTTTATCTACCAATAACACACAGTGTCAAAGTTTGGGGTCAGTAAAGTTTTTTATTGTTTTTTATTTGAAAAAAAATTTAAACTTTTTCTTCAGCAAGGATTTGTTAAATTGGTAAAAAGTGATAGTAAAGATTTATATTTTTAGAAAAGATTTCTATTTTGAATAAATCTGTTCTTTTTAACTTTTTTATTCATCAAACAATCCTGAAAAAAAATGTATCATGGTTTCCAGAAAAATATTAAGCAGCAAAAACTGTGGCCAACATGCGAATTCTAATAATAAATCAGCATAATTAGAATGATTTCTGAAAGTGTCAATATGATGCTTGTTTTAAAGATCATTATTTTGTGTATTTGGTGTAACAGAATATGTTGACATGCTTTAATGTTCAGAAAACACATTCTTTTTCAAATACTGTACATTATTGTAGGTCCTCTATGCCCCTCCTCTCTCAAACACTTCGTTTTCTACAACAAAGTCCCTCCTTCCGACAAGCGCAGCTCTGCTCTTATTGGCCAGCTGACCAGTGCATTGTGATTGGCCGAACACCGCAAGCACTCGTCGGAATGTAACTCCCCTTACCATAATCGCAAGCTTCATATTTCAAAATAAATGTAAAGAACAGTAAAATAAATGTCATAGTTTCACCACATTTTCAAGCCCGAAGGGCAACAGACACAGTAATGATGCAGTGCACAAGCAGCGGTTAAGACAGCTGACTTTACTGTGATGTGACGCTCTCTCTCTCTCTCGCTCGCTCTCTTTCTCTCTCTCGCTCGCGTACACACACACACGATGCGCAAAACTTTTTTTTGAACAGTCAATAGCAAATACTTACACAAATAACAAAACAGTAGCTGATTCAAAAGCACCAAATTGTCATAGCAAAGTCAGAATTACCTCCTCGCCTAGGTTCACGAAACTGTCGTCCATAAAATGCATTGTTGTTCTGTTGTAAGTGATTTGAAAGATTCCTAAATGCATCTACTTCTGGAAGGCCAAATACAGTTCTTTTGCTTTCTCCTAGAAACACACAGCATCTCCCTGACATGGCTGCATCAACACTACTGCTGTTCTGAAACCACGCCTTCTTTCTTTGCAAGCACATTTGGGCTGAATTATGCAAATATTCCCACATAGTGACCTAGATATGTTGGGGCGTGTTAGAACGAGCCGTTTTAGGGGGGCGTGCAGAGTCTTAACTTTTGATAAAGAATATCTCTTTGGTTTGTGACTTTAGTCCTTTGCAACTTCAGGGATCTTATCTATTCACGAACAGCTTGTAACACCCAAAGAGAAAGGAAAACTTGAAATCGCATCATATGACCCCTTTTAAAGTTTCCTTCACCTGTGCCGGATCTCCACGTGGACGTTTGGGCTGCGGGGAAAATAGATAGTCGTCCGACAGTTAAAACACTTGTTGCTATCATGGCGGTTCATGTTTGCCTACCAATGTATGAGAGGAACGCAGCTTTCACTCTCAACCAAACTAACATTACTAGCTAATCAGAATGTTTTGCTCTTATAAACGCGAGATGCGCGTAATAGTATTCAATTGCAGAGTCGCAGCTGATGAATGTAAAAGAAGCCTGGGTCTCGAGCGTGACACATTGAAAAAGCTGCGAAGTGCAATGTTCAAAGATTTCCATCTAACGTCATATTTACATAGAAAGCTATTTAAAAAGCAGCGTAGCTTTGTAAACAGCTCAGAGTAATCTTGTCATCTCCATAAGAACGATATGATTTCCAGAACAAATTTACCTGTATTTTTGAAAAGGTCCTGTTCACACATGATCTCTTAATGGTAACTTACCAGTAAAGACTGTATGTGTGAAAGGGGCTAAACTCTTCCTCTGCATATGCGGTGAGTTTGGGTTGCTTAACGTTCATCTGGGAAAACTCACTTGATTTGTAACGTAAATCATTTAAACCTATGCCAACACAAGATATTTCTAAATATGCGATTTATTGTACATCGGGATTTCAAAATAAAAGTTTCCGACTTTACATGTGGCCAAATGTTAAAATTAAATGGATTTAAATGTCGTTGAATCACATGAAACATCACCAGGCCATTGGCGCCCTCTGCAGGTATTTGTTATAATATAGGCATATTACATTATGTATTTAACGGTGTTGTTCAATAAAACCATGTACTTGGTTTTGATACTTTATTTGGGGCCAATTATTATTGCCTCATCGTTATTTTATATATAAATATAGTCATATTAAAACCTGTTTTTCCACTTAGTTCTATTTGTATTACTAAAAAATATCAGATTATTTGTCAAAATAATCAGTAGATTACTTGATTAGCAAAATAATCTTTAGTTACAGCCCTAGATTAGTTAAACATTTTCAAAATACAACTGCATTGTTTTAATTTTTGTGATTTTAAAAGACAAATATTTTGTCATTTGTAAATTTCTTAAAGTATTAAAACAGTTCTAGTGAACCAGGTATCTGCATTTTGTCTCACCTTGTGAGCTAAGTGTATTGTCACACCCCTAGTGTCTAAGAGCGTGATAAAGCTCATAATTTTCCAAGTGTATGATATAGCTTTCATTCTTCAGGTCAATCATATATTCATGCAAAAAAAAAATCAGTTTGAATAAGGAAAGCGATAACTTTGCCATAGTATCCTTTCAAATGTTAAAGTTGCCACAGTCATTGCATTCTTTGCATGTGCTGCACTTTATTTGTACCATTTTTGTTTTATTAGTTTATTTATTAGAATTTGTAAGATAATAACAACATTGATTGATAAGTGAGATCTGATGTGCAAGTCCTTGAAAGTCCTGGAATTTTATTTTGCAGTATCTGTACGAACCCTGTTTAAGTTACCAGTTCTTGGACCATTTTAATGTTTTTGTTGTTGTCATTTGAACCGAACTGTAGTTTTCTGTAATAAACGGTCTTTGTATATTTCCTTTTTTATATTAATTTCCTAGTATTTAATTTACTATTATTTATTTTGAACAAAACACTTTAAGAAATTTAATGTTTTAAATTGTAGGTCATCTTGTACCATGTCAAGGACAAAGCTAACCAGCAAAACTTGATATCAAAAGCATCCTAAATGTTACATGTGTTTGCACCATATTGTAATGAGTAAACTTTCTTGGTATTGCTGTTTCAAATAACCCACCATAATCTGTAGTCTGAGCCTGTCAAGGGCTAATGGCAATGGCAGATACGTTACTAGTTAGTTTCAAGGAAAATCATTTTCTTTTTTTGTTTGCCAAATAACCCTGTGTATGTGTCCGCCCCCGCAACACCCAACCCCCGGAAAAAAGTTCAAGCTCAGGATATTTTTTTGCTTTAACCCCTGATATCGTGTATATACAAGTATTATTTATCTCGTATAAGATGCATTTGGTAGAGTTGGGCTGCAGTAAAGCACTTCATTGTAGTACTACAGTGATTATCTCTTCAGCGCGCAGCGCGAGCAGGACAAACAACAATGCAGAATATTAATAACTATGACTGGGACTGTCATATGCATAACATTATAACAAGAACACTATTATAATAAAACGCTGTGAATTTTTAGAGTTTAGTTGCCATGTTCCTGCACGTTGTTGCGTGAGGAACGTGTCCACAAAAGGAGTTCATTCAGAGCCGCGTTCACGTTCATGTGCATTCATGGCATTTTGTGTAGATAGCCTATAAGTCGTAATATTAACTTTATGTTGTATAAATAACGATGCGTATTCTATATGAGATAAATGATGATTTAAATCCCATTGATTAAAAACTTGCTATCAAATGCTTCATTCTACTGGTCATCTTCAGAGCGCGCATCTCAAAACAGAAATGCAGAACATTAACTACTGTCATATACATAACGTTACAATGAGAGCACTTTTGTAAAAATTTTTTTTTTAATTCTTAGGGTTTCGCTGACGTTTAATTTTAACTATCTTTTAATCAAAACATAAATCATTATTTTTGTATCTGCGAGGCGTCCATTACACATTTTCCCTGTGTGTTAACGTCAGTAATTATGACTGTCGAATGTCTGATTTGACTCTTGGTAATGTATTTTGCCCCAGCCCTCAAACATGTAAGTCCTTAGTCGGGGACACCCCTAATATATATATCTATTAATTAGGTGTGTCGCCCGAGTTACACACTCTGGTAACAGAGTTCTGGCATGAAACTCTAGATGCGCAGTCCGACGTCTAGCTCAATCTGACCTGACGACATCATTGTCACATGGCAGCTAGTTGGTTCTCTCTTGTATCGGTAGCCAATGAGCTCTCTGCTCATATTTAAATACCTGGCTTTTGTTTGCTGTAGCAGTTTGCAGTGCACTTCAGAAACCCTTCACCTTCCCCAGCTCCACCTGTATAGATCTGCTACAAGGTGATTCGTGTATGCAGTATGGGGGTTATTCATATTTGTTATATGTGCAGCAGCAGTATTTCTACATGCTTACAGCAGCATGTCATGGATGTATTGGCAGTAGCAAGTCTCACTACTTCCTCTGCCGCAGCAGCAGCATAGCAGATCCATTCCGCTAAGACCAAACACATTAACATCGTCATGTACCTTAGCATGCCAAAGCCTCAGAGAGTTGTCATGATAGAAATATATATATTTGAATAGTTTTAAAAACTCTATTTACATTATGCATTTGGCAGATATTTTTTATCCCAAGCAATTTACAGTGCAGCCGAGCTGAACATTTCATTAGTGTGTGTTTTCTGTGGGATTGTGCCTTTAAAGGTTTTTTTTTTTCTCTGTGCTTGAAGCTTTCAGCACAACATATGTTAATATCATACACACGGTCAAAAATGCAAAATGGCAGTGTTTTAATGTGAAAAGATACCCTTCAGTCTGTTCAGTTCTGTGTTTATTCCGCACAAAAGAAGCGCCAGATAAAAAATGGTTGTCTCGTCGAAAAGGGGGCTACTAACACACCAAATCTCCGATAATCTTTAGTTTGCTACATCTCTCCTCTGTCAGGATATTCATTATACGTGTTTCGCTTGTCAGGGGGTATCCTAGAAAAAAATAAGTTTTAGGCATGTGAGTGCATTAATCTTTCAAAGCGATCCACAAGCTAATACTAGTAATCTTTTTAAAAATGGTGGAAAAAAAACGTTCTTCAAAAATAAAAGCACATAGAACATCGACTAGAAGCTAAAACATCTAGATTGTAAGGTGTGGCTGTTGAGGTGATTACCAGCTGTTGATTGAACAGTCTGTTCTCGTATTAACTGGGTCATATCAGAGGAAAGGTTTCGACAAATTATTTAAGAAACAACTCTCAGCACTGTACAGCTACACACTATTGTGCAGCCTACTTAGACGCAGCACATGCTTTATGTGGGGGGGCAGAGAAGGAAATCCCCGAATGGGGGCATTGCACAAAAATTCATCCAGATGGCAAAGACAAGTTTGGTAATCAGTAGATAAATTTTTTTATATTGGTGTGAATAAAAATCAAGTTTTAGTGAGTATTTTATTATGAAGTAAAAAGGTGTATTGATTAATAATATCATTTTTTTAATATTTTAACTAAATATAGAAAAAAAAAAAATTGTATTAAAAAATTTATTTGATATCATTATCATATAAGGGGGGTGTTTATTATTTTATTACAGTTTAAACTAATAGAAAAATAAAAAAGAGAAATGTCTAGCGAAATAAAATAAGTGGGTTTATTGAAATAATAATACAAGTTTTTTATTTGAGAAAAAATAATGTATAAAAAAAAATTATTGTATTTCAAGTAAAGCAGTTTTTAATGAGATTTTAGTTATTCTATAGATACGGGTTATCCTTGTTCTGTGTCATAATAAACCAAGTTTTTTAGTCAAATAGTCATATTCCCCATGTATTTTGGATATACATGTCATAATATGTTAATTAATGAAATTGTGTGGCCAAATTTTTGTGGAGATTCGTATATTTTTGTTTACAAATATCAAGGGGGGGGGATGAACAATATATTTTCGGTAATATGGAAATGTAATAAATATTGTACATATATTGTCATATGGGCTACAGTATCCCAGGGTCAGGGGAATTTACACCAAATAGGGGGAGCGAATAGGCTTACATGTTGTACCTTGCATTGGAATGAAGGAGGGATTGCCGTAAATTATGTAAATAGTGGTATAATCCCAGTTTTTATTGGTTAATAAAAAAAAAAGCTAAAAAGAGATATTTTAGGTTTGAGAAGAACGGTGGAACATAACTTATAACGTGAGACCACTAAAACAGGGCACTGAAAAGAAATTAAACACTAGCAAAAAAAAATAACGGGATGGAAGCGAGATTAATGGTGGGATTTTGTTAGAGATGATAGGGATGTGCTAAAAGAAAAAAAGGGGGGGCTAACTACGACGCTGCCTTTTGCAGCATACAGTGGGTGGATATTTCCGTGAGGCCGGTTTTTCATACGGGCCTGTGGGCCGGTCGGACCGCCCACAGTCTGTTTACTGACCGCCTGATGCATTCTGCACATAGAAATGACAAGCGCTGACTGAAATGTCAAAGCACCGCGCTGTCTGAGCGAGCAGTTCATGACCAGCTGTAACATGCACCAAACTTAATGCCGTTTCACTGTTGAGGATAACTTCATCACGTTGCATTTACAATGTAGAGGTCATAGAGAAAGAAAATCATGATACAGCATCATTAAAGCACCAGAGAATCTTGCACTAGTCTACTTGTGTAGCTATATTTGTGATGGACAGATTTTGTAGAAATGTTAAAATAGGGGTGGGCGATATGGAAAAAATATCATCACGATTTTTTTCAGGAAATTCACGATTTTATCACGATTCTTTGTCATGTTGGTTTTACTATTTTGCAAGTTTTCTGAGCAGTACAGCCAAACTATTTTCACTATTTCAAAAACAAAGCCTTACAAGGTAACAAAATAAAAAAGAATGGCAGACATTTAGGCAAAGTGGGCTGAATTAAAAATCTTTGGCATTATTTTCTTTGTGGGGGGGGGGGGGGTATTCAAAAAATAGCGACAGATACCGTTAAATACACATACAGTATACAGATAAAACAACAGAGTGCTTTTTAATTTCATGTCACGAGGTGTATTTTGCAGCAGCAGGGCAAGTGGGGGGGTAACAAAGAAACTAAAAAAAAAAAAAAAGAAAACTAAGAATAGGACACAAAAAAAATATATTTCAAACCGGGCCCCCCCATGTTTTATTCCCAAAAAAAAATTATAAATAAATTAATACATTGTCAAAAAAAAAGGGGGGGGGGGTTCTTATTAGAAGAACCACTGTCTTACATTCTTCAGTCCAAAAAGAAATCCCGGTTTAGGTAGTGGTGTGGGGGTGGGGCTCCTTGAGGGGGGGGAAGCTTTTGTTTTATTAACAGGTTAAAGGGATGTTCGGAAAAAACCAAAACTGACAAATGAAAATTCAGTGGTCATCAAGTAATACTCAACTCTCCAGTTTTTTTTTTAAAACCTGAATCAGTTTATATTTCTGCAGAATGTTTGAAATAAAAGTTAAATTGGAAGAATGTGGGTAACACAAACAGTTTGCTGGGTCCCCAGTGATTTCCATGTTTTTTCACCTACGGGAGGGGGGGGGGAGGTAAAAGGGGGGTTAACTTCATGTTAACACAGCACTGTTTTTTATTAACCCACGTTCTTCAAGAATATCTTTCGTTATTGTTTTTTAACAGGGAGAACACAATAAGATGAGGAAATATACTACATGTTGGACCAAGCAAATGGTAGTGAGTAATAATGACAGAGATAAAATTTTGGTTAACGAGGTATCCGCGTAGGTTAATGACAAATGCAGCAGGTTTATATACTATTATGGTAGGCTGTTACGGCAGCATAGCACTTAATGTGAGGAATGAGCGAACACCCGTCGTTGGCGCGTTGTACGAGTCAAAGTAAGTCAAGGGTACGGGTTTGGATGATGTGAAAGCGCTGTCCCGACGCGTGGAACTGCGGGGGTGGTGCGGCAACCAGCGAGAACGAGATAACCACTAATTCCCGCTTAAAACAAAGATATTGGTCTGTGGACCTATTAACGGGGGGTCCAGAGGGTGGTGGACTCCGGTTACGGGTTTCGCTTGCGGTGATAGGGTGAACCACTGCGTACCCAGAATCAGAATAGGAGTAGAACCGAGCTATTAAATAGGACGTAGATTAATGGAATGAAAATGTGTGATTGTGTGTGTGTTTATCAACAAAAAACAAATTTCTGGTAGACGAAGCGTGACTTGACGGCACTGCAAGCAAGAGAGCTGTATATCTCAGATATTCTGAGGGAATATCTCCTGTCCGAAGTACTGAAAATGGTGGTATGGTACATTTTGGGGAGCAAAGTACATTCGTAAGTCAGACGTAAGTGCCGTTATGTACTGAAGCTTTGGAAACAAAACCAACGGTTCAAGAACATAAATATAAAATTGAAGAGAGCCTTGCTACACATTTTGCCGTCTTCTCCTGGCGCATGTTGTTTGAGTGAAGACGCGTCTACCAAAGGCGTTCAATTCCGAGCCGCGCAGACATTCGAAGATAAAAGTGCATTCGGAGGAGATAGTTATAGTGGTAGTGAAACCGGGAATAGCTAAAATAAATTAACGGTAATCTTAATCATATATAAAATGGGTGGACTAATAAATAACCAAACAGCTGTCACATCGGATATAACGAAGATAATGATGATTTAAAATCCACATGTAGGGGGGATTATAACGAACACAAATGTGAAAACAATAATGAATGGGACATAATAATCATGGATGGGGGTATGGTACATGATGCAGTGGGGAGGAGACTTCACACTACTAGCAGCATCAGGGGAAACAAGAGAAGAAAGATGCAAGACAGCAAATAATATATCGCATGTACAAAAAATATAAGACAAAAAAGTCACACAGGAGAGACGGAAATTATAATGAGACAGCACAAAAGTGATACAAGGGAAAATGGTTGTTAAAAATCTCTTAGGTTTAATTCGCTGATGTTTTAAAACATAGTTTAAGAGCGGAGGAGAGGGTCTTTGTAATGATTAAATAAAACAAAACCAGGCAAATCAGTATAATTTATTGTGTATCGGCGAGGCTAAATACTGGGAATACCAAACTAATATATCCCATGATGTGTGAAATAACGTCAAGACGAAGCACTAATAGGGGATGGGATAGCTGTTGATGTAGAATAAAAAAAATAAAATCCTGGACTTAGGGAACACGATTGGTAGAAAGATAGTAGAAAATTTGCCCCAAGCCCGACCAACACTGTAAAGTCCCTTAGATCGGGACAACCCCTAATTATATTATAATATATAGTTAAAAGGGGGTGTCCCCGGTATTACAGCACTCTGAGGATCAGCAAGATGATAATTGGAACATGAAAACTCTATATGGCGGCGACCTCCGAATACGGTCTGATTGTAGATGAGAAAAAAAAAATTTATTCATTAAAGTGGATAGTTTCCGACCAAAATAGGAAAGCGAGGGGTGAAATTGCGTCAATCGTTTAACTACAAACTCTACGACATTAGTTTTCAAAGGCCTAGACTCAAGTTTGAGTTTACATATAAATTTCTTAATTTTCCACGATTACTTAAGCAACAGGGGTACTAACAACTAGCTGAGGGCTTTATGAAACGCAAACGAACCGTGGAAGACGTAACAAAAAAAAAAGAAAAAAAAAAAAAAAAAGAGGAAAAAAAGGAAAAAAGAAAAAAAAAAGAAGAAAAAGAAAAAAAAAAAAAAAAAAAACCCCAAAAAAAAAGCCCCCGCCCAGCAAGGCCCAAAACTATTAGTTTGAACACAGATTCCCCCCACCACAACACACCCACGATCGGAGGAATAGGGGGAAAGAGCCAGTACACGAACTCGGGTATCGGGGACACAACAAATCGACACACTTAATAATAACAAGTGAAGGACAGGCCCCAAATTATTCAATGAAGGCGTACAAAACAATATAAGCCACACACGGAGTTCCTAAAAAAAGGGAGTAAGACACAATCGCCATACACCAAATGCGGAAAGGTTAAAAATCGGCTTTGGCGAGTATAATGAACTCTGTTAGTCGCCCATTGGCGTAACAATTTTTATAAATATTAAATGCAGATGTCGTGTAAATAAAACTGCAACGTGCGCTCCACAGTTGACGTATCTTAGCATAGCTTCCTCGACAAAGTTTAAGCCTTTTAAAGAGTGTAAATATTCCAAAAGCTAAACACACGAAAGACGACTCTGGGGGTACTCTGTCGCCAAAAGCGTTGTTGGGAAGTTTAACGAAGCCGCAACCCGGCCTATGGAACGAGCCCACGTCTATGAGTGCTGCATGACGGCTTCCTTCAGCTCGCAGCGTATAGCTGGGAAAACCCAAAAAAATAACACGAAATGATGTAAAAAAAATTCCCTGGAGGGTCACGTATGACATATCCTATAAAAGTAATGGTCAGTTGTCTTAATTGACGTAACAAGACGGTGAGAGAAGACACCGGACACGAGCCCAGTGCGACGGCAATAAAAGTTCAAAAGACGACATAACCCACAAATTATATTCCGTGTAATTGTCTCCACAGGATGCGACACAAAACCAAACTAATAACTACAAAACTGAGGGGTAGAACAACCGCAGTTATCCCAGGGGCGTATACTGTTTCTGAAATAGGTCGCAAGCACTTGTGCAGAAACATCCGTGTTGACCCACTTCAGCTAGCCCAAGCGTGACACGTGTTAAGTGATAGACCCAAAAAATTCCATAGCCTGCTGTTTGTGCATGCGTATTATTAAGTATGTTGATCAAAGGTAAGACAAAGCAAACCAATCACTCACGCTCTTGACTTTAAAAAAGATCTTAATATTGGTTGTATTTGAATTGAGAGGACAAAGTAGATAGGTAATTAATACGAATTTCATGTGGAAAAGGGCACACTGAAAAATCTATACATAAGAAGGGGTTAGACCTGCCTGAAATGCACCGTTTCTATTTGTATTTTTGTTGTATAGTAGGCTATTTTGTGCTATTGTTTGTAATTTGATTTGCTCTTATTTTACAACTGACTGTTTACTAGTTTTTAAAAATGTAGCCTATTAAATTTATGTTGGTTAAGCTAGTAGTATTAGCTGGTATCGAAACTGGAATCAAGGATTTTGATTTTTTTTCCGTGGCTGGTAAAAAAATATTTCTGGCCGGTAAATTTCCTTAAGTCACCAGCCATTGGCAGGTCTGGCAAAAAGTTAGTTTTAGGCCCTGCCTTACACACATTTTGGTTTCTTCACTGTTTACTTTCACTTTGGACATAGCTAACTGTGTTTATATGTAAACCTTGTGTGTTTTTGACAGTATCAGACCCGAAAGATAACTTTTTCCAGTAATCAGGCGCTTTTTGACAGGCTTTTTAGTGTGTGCGCGCTTCAGGTGTATGCGCTCAGAAAAAGTGCATGTCAGAACAGCATGCGAATGAAATGTTTAATCGGCAAGGCTTTAAAGCACATGCAAAGAATGTACTATTGTGATTGCAAATAAGTGCAGTGTCCCATGACTGTAACTCTACCGCTGAGTTAACATTTGATGTGAATGCATGTGGCGTTGTACATTATATTGAGACGCCAGAACTGCAGCTGATAGAATGTGCTCTGTAGCACGATACTACGATATTTCTTTAAAAGCGTTAAAGATCAATTCGTCCATGATCAAAAAATAGCACACCCCTATGTTAAAAGCAAATGTGTGAGTGGTCCTTAACAGGGATTAAAAAATTATTGTTTTATTTAAACCTAAAAATGTTAGGAGTTTGGTATTTGTGGAAATTAAAACATTCCATTATATTATATTATAATATAATATAATATAATATATATAATATCATATCATATAATAGAATACATTAATCATGACACAAGCTGGTGAGGTCAGTAAGATTTTTTTGAAAGAAATTAATACTTTTAGCAAGGATGCATTAAATTGTTCAAAGTGACAGTAAAGACATTTATAATGTCAAAAGATTTCTATTTCAAATAATTCGTTCTTTATTTATGTCAGCAAAAATCCTGAAATATTACTGATTTTCCACAAGAAATAAATTTCATTTTAAAATATATTACAATAGAAAATAGTTGTTTTAAATTATAATAATATTTTATAATATTATTGTTTTACTGTATTTTTGGTTAAATAATGCAGCTTTGGTGAACATAAGAGACATCTTTCAAAACATTAAAAAGTCTTACTCACCTGATTATATTATATTATTATACATTAATATAATAATAATGTATTTCTATTATTAATGTATTATATATTAACATCAAATATACCTCAGAATGACCTTCGAATCTAGCTATTGGATTTTATAAATATTTTTAATCATTATAAAATAATTTTTTATCTGATTTGGAGCTAGGCAGCCTCCTAATCAGATGAACCACTATTGTAAGAGCTACTTAACAATTCTTAAGAAATGTGATGAAATAAATGGGTGTGGGATGACATGAGGGTGAGTAAATGATGTCATTTCAGGTTTGGATGAACCATAGCTTTAGTTTAAGGAGAAAAGAGCACATATTTGTGTGTGTTTAGTGCATGTTGTGTTTCAGACAGATGAAGAGAGTTTGGCCTCATTAACAGAGCAGATCTCCTGCTATTCGGCTCCTGTCTGCGTTCCTCCAGCCTCATCACCATACGTGTTGGTGTGTGTGTGTGTGTGTGTGTGTGTGGTGTGGCAGCTTGACTCTGGGTTGGAGTCATTCATCACGTTCAGGATGAAGAGGAGGGGGGTCTGCTGCTCTGGAGGGTGTGTCTGTTGTCTCGCTGTCTCTCTCGCTGTGGGATCTCAGTGTCGGCTTCACAGCTGCCTAGTTACACATAAAGAACCACTTCAGCTTTCACACACATCACAATACAGGCCCTCAGAGACAATGTGTGTGTGTGTGTGTGTGTGTGCGTGTGTGTTTCTCACATAACTGTAGTTTGGGGATAAAAACGTTCTGGAAAACCTCTGAAATTAACCAACAAAATCATCTTTGTTAGTGTTATAAAAGGAAAAGTAGTATTTTCTGTTAGGGTTAGTGGTACTGTTACTTTAGTGTTGTTTAATATTTAGAATGAGCTTTTATTTTTATATTAGTGTAAATTTGAATAATTTCATTATGTTCTTTTGTTATGTTCAGTTTTGGTGATTTTTTAGTACTTATAAACTTAATTTAATTCATTTTTTTATATTTCTATTTAGCTTCAATTTATTTAAGGTTTAGTAATGGAATACATTTTTGTTCTGTGTTTTGGTATGTTCAGTTTTATGATTTCTCTTATACTTATTTTTTTAATTACTTTGCCAATGCAACATTTACCGTAATTATTAAATATTTATAATTAGCTTTTTATTTTCATATTTTAGTTTCATTTTCGTAATTAAATTACTAAAAAAGATGTTGCTTTTGTTGTAATTTATTAGTTTTGAAAAAAAAAAATATTTCTGTTTAGTTTAATTTTATTTCTTTTTTTTAAATAGTTTTTCTAGGTAATTTTAGGTCCTTGATACGCTTTATTTCAATTCATTGTCAATGCACATTTATAGTATGTATAAATATTTATATTTCCTTTTATTTTTATATTTTTGGTTTTCTTTTAATAGTGTGCCAATGCACCATTTATAGTTTTCATTTGGTTTTAATCTAATATCCATATTGAATTTTATTTCAACTTTATTTCAGTTTAGTTTTAGTAGTTTTAGTTAACTGTTACAACACTGGTTAGTAACTGTTACTAGCTTAAATAAAAGTAACAAGGCATGTGGTTTATTTATATTCAGACTGTAAAAAATGGTTTTATCAGGCACTACTCACCCAAACTTTTATTCTTACATCGACGATGATGTTGAGCAGAATGTCTGAGCTTCTTTTTTCAGTATAATGGAAGTGAATGGTGATGCATACTGTCAAGGCCAAAAATGACAAAGTGCTCCCATAAAAGTAGTTCATATAGCTTGTGCACTATATCCCAAGTCTTCTGGAGTCTTATGAAAGCTTTATGTGAGGAAAAGACACAAACAGATAGTAGCTCTCAGCTCAGACACTTCAGATATAATAATGTTTTACTCAAGTTTAAGAAATTATATAATAAGTCTGAATTGATCGGTCTGCATTTGGTTTCACCAGTGAGTGTGATTCTAAGGGTCGGCTCGAGAAGAAATAGTCAAATTTGAACCTACATACCTCCAACTACCT